>BLXL01005231.1:0-31991 GCA_023170135.1 Acarapis woodi | reverse complement strand
ACTTAGTTAGACAACAGTTGTTTAATAAAATAAACATTCATAATTCAAAATTAAATAAAAATATATGGTTAAAAAATCAATGAATTCTACAGGTTTTACTTTGACCCATTTATTTTAACTAATGTACTAAAATTACCGCGATTCAACTTTATAATTCTATAGCATCGTTTCAATTAATTAATTTTCCCATATAAATTATAAGATTTTTTGATTTAATAGTATTTAATAAATGATTTAAAAAAAAAATCTGAATCAATTTTTCATTTTCACAAATTAATTCGATTCATACTTTATAGTTAAAATTTAAAAGAAAATTAAGTACAAGAATAATCATAATTGATTATTCAATAAGTATCAAACTACAAATTTATACTAAAAAAAATTAGACAAGTAGTATTTAAAATGATTTGAAATTTGAAATTTCGAAAACCAACTATCAAATTATTTTGAATCTAAATTCATTCATTTGAATTTTTTAGAGTAAAAGTTTTATCAGATCAATAAACTTAAGAAAAATAAAAAATTTTACTTCTTAATTGAACAGAAAAAATAAGACTAAATTATATTTTATATCAACTTCTATCTAGTCTTGAATGAATTGGATTTGCTCGCTTAAAGATTATTAAAAATTTCAACAATCGAACTCAAGTTTGAACCATTTAAAAAAAGTGGCTGCGAGGTAAAAAGTTTATCGATGCAATTGTTTGGTGCTTACATAATACATAAGTCACCCCTGATAGAAAGCATACTAAGAATTAAAAAAAAAAAAAAGTAAGTAGGTTAGCAGTGGAATATAATTGGGATTAAATGAATGAAAATCGACAAAATTTTGTTTTTCTCATTTTTTGACTTTTATCTGAAATCGCAAAAAAATAAATTCATGAATATTATTTCAAAAAAATTCAAAAGATCAAAAACTTTTATTTAAGAAAACAAAATACAAAAGTTTAAAGATTTATTATTCAACCGAAAATTCGGAAGCAAACAAAATATTTAAATTCAAAAACTAAATAAAATTTATATATTTGTGTATGGTATAAATTTTGAATTTTATTTCATGACTAACAATAAAATAAAGAATCGTACAATTCAAAAATTTTAAGATAGTGTTTTAGTCTAAGTTTTGCTTATTGCTATATTTCTAAATGCTTTCTATTAGTATTAAAAATTAGAATAAGTTTATTGATAATGAAAAGGAAACCCAATCAGGTGCAATCTGATCACACAATTTCATAGCTTATAATATTTAACAAAAGTATATATATTAATTTATACGTTTCTTATGAAATACGCATACTTGTTGCAAATTATTTGGATATCTTGGTAATATTGAAAATTAAGTATAAAATGTGATTAGAGCACACTTGAACATTGTTTGATTTAAATTAATAAAATAATATTGAGTCGGTGCAAACATAATATTTAACTATTTATTCTCAATGGCGGTTTACGACAAATACAAGCTTTTTATTTTTATAATCAAATCTTAGTTGCAAAAATAAAACTCTTCCTTTTTATTCCTATCTTATTAAATTATTTTGTTTTGTAAGCAAAAATTTCAGAACAATTAAGATCCTATAATAAAATCTAAATAAAGATTTGTGAAAACCCAAATAATAAACATTAAGAGAAGGAAATTCCATTCGAAAAATAAAATATAAAAAATATGACTCGACTTTAGGAAATTCTAAAGCACGCAGATTCCAAATTATAAAGAAAACACTAGGTTTTAAATTTAATAGGTTTATGTTGGCTAACCCAAAAGTTTTAACAAGAATAAGTTTATTACATTAAAAAATAATAATTTGTTTAGCGAGGCTACTTTGCTATTATTCAGCAGACCATTAACAAATTAAAATTTTTATGTTTAATTAAATAAGATAAAAAGAAAAAATTTATTGACAATATATCAATAAGTTGAGATTAAAACCATATTAAGTTAATACATTTTTTTTAGTCAAAAATTATTTTTTCAAAACTATTTTGATCAAATGGTAACTCAAAATGTTTTTGCCTCTAAATATTTAAAAAAAATAACCTAAAAATTATTCAAGTATTTTATAAATATTTTAAACGAGACAAAATGACATTTTTTTTGTTTCGCTTCACACTTTGAGGGTCTTAATAAAATAATTCAAATCACGATATATATTATCTTCAAAAAAAAAATTTTGCAGATAAGTGAAGCAATTAATATTTGAATATGTTTAAAATCTCATCCTGATAAATACATAATTATTAATTATATAGTTAATAAATAAAAAAATAGATTGTCCAATAGAAAATAAAGAGCAATAATGAAAATTAAAGGCAATCTAAACAAAAAAAAGATACCTAAATTATGTGTAAAATAACAAAAGAGAAAAATAAAAAACAAAACTTCTTACCTTTTTATTTCTAGTAACAAGAAAAGAACTTTTTTCAAGTAATACATTTTCACCTTCAAATACTATTCCACTTGGTTCAGGTATTTGAGTAATGCCCGTATAATTAAAATCATCATCTTCATCTTGATTGCTAGCCGATCTTATGACAAATCCACTTAATCCATTGTTTGAACGTACTTTAACGTTCGCTTTTACGTTAGTACCTCGAAAATCAAACACAATTGACGTGGATCCATTGGTTGATTGGCTAGACGTTGTAAATGTTTCAATTTTCTTTTTATTATCTATAACACTATTTGTTAGACTAGAGAGTGTGGAAGATGTAATTGATTCATTCTCATTATTGGTCTTTACATTATGTGCAGGTATAGAAGAGGAAATATTTAAATCGCTATTTAGAAATTTTTGTTCATTTAATTTTTCAGTCGAATCAAGAATTGAAGAATCAATTGATGGATTTATTATATTCAAATTATTTGAAGAATTTGAAGCTTGATTGATTGCATCCTTCTCAAGGGTAGACGGTGTAAATGAATTTAATTGTTGTTTGATTGGAGGTTGAGGTGCTTGAATTTTTTTAGATGACAATGAACTTTTTATAGGTTGATCAGTTGAATCTTGATTTTCACTTATATTTTTGGCACTTTTATACTCACTCCATTTTCCTTTATCTTTTTCAGTCGGCTCTTTAAGTTGATCACGGAGCTGATTTTTAAGCTGGCTTAGTTGTTCATTTAATTTATTATTCACCTTATTTGATGAAATTGAAAGATCAAGATGATTTTCACTTATTTGAATAAGTGGCTTAATATTGGCCACAGGTTTTTTAATAGTAATATTTGACACAGACCTATTTGTTGCAGTATTAGAATTAGATGAATTTGTTGTGAATGATGGAAATGTGTAACTACGCATCTCGTTTTCTTTAGTGGCATATGATTCATAAAAAAGTGTAGATTTTGATGATTTACAAGATTTTGAACAAACAGATTTTGGATTGGCAGATGATGTAATAATTTGACTATTTGTCGATTGACTATCCAAATAACTATCTATTGTTTCTGAATGAATGATAAAGTTCGAATTAGATGATAACAACTTCGTTTGAATTTGTTCATCTAAATGTGGATTTTTAGTCTTATTCACATCGATGACTTGATCACGTTGTGGTGACTGAGAATACGAAGAATGACTTGAATGGCAATCTTGTCTCACCTCACTAGAATTTGATTCCTTCAAATTTTTGTTGTTTATTTTCTTTTCACTTGACGACCACCATTGCGCAAACTCATTTGATTTTTCATCCATTAGCTTGCTCCGACCATCACCACTCCCAATATCTAATTCAATGTTTTCATAATTATTTGATTTATTTAAATTATTTTCATTTTCTACATCGCCTACATAGATTGACGCTCTAATATTTTTTATATTTTCTGTTTTTTCTTGTTTATTTGATTCAAACACTTTAAAATTATTATGATCATTTTTTATATCCAATCTTATATCATCGTATTGATCCTCCTCTACTGATGAAATATCACTTTGATCACGTTCAAGAGACTTTCTACGTAAAATTTCAGGCTTCACTGCCCTCTGATTTTTATAAATACACGGTTTACGTGTAAGTGTTGATACTTTCAAATATTTAGATTCGTTTTGTATCAAAAGATTTAAATCAACATCATCTACCATTGGATGGCAATCAGTATCACATTGATTTAAATCATTACCTGTAGCTTGAATTCTCCTATCAACAGGTTCACTACTTATTAAACTAAGCTCACATTTATTAATTTCATACGATTCACATTTTTCGCCCACACACTTACTGTTTTCTTTAGCATCAGATTCACTTTGAACTGTACTAATTTGTGTCTTTGTCAAATGAACTGGTTTTGGAGGTATAATCGGTGTTTGTGTTGTTCGTTTTCCTTTTGACTGATTAAATTTATCGAATGCGGACTTTATTCCACTTATCGATCTTTCGGTGCTAGATGTTTTGTTTAAATCTTCAATTAATACACATGAAACTGCATTTGGTGTATCTTTGACGTTATTTATAATCTCTTTATAAGTAGATTTTCTAGTTTCTTGTTGGTTTGTGTAACTGATTCCTTCATTCAAGCACTCACAATCATCTGATCTGATTTCATTTACCGTTGATCCGCAACTTTGTAGATATTCATTTGATTTATCAATCATCTTCTCACTATTTTGTTTGTCCATTCTTGTTTTTTCACAAGTGTTATTAGATGGAAGAAGGGACGAATTTTTAAATTTAGAATAATTTAAATTTAAGGCATTTAAAGATACACTTGTAATGCTCGTCGAATTATTTTGTTGTCCACTATTAAACGTCACACTATTTACCATCAAATTGTTCGATGATGAATGATAAGCTTTGTTGAAGTATGCTTGCTCAACAGTTTGTTGTTCAAATATTTGCTTGCACATTTTAACTGTATTTGGTTTTGGCAATTCATCTTCAATGGCAAGCTTTTTGTTTTTTATCAAAGAAGCTGGATACATTTTTTTTGATTCTTGTTCGCAAGCTGGTGATGAGATCATTTCTTTTTGATTAAATTTATTTGAATAACTTCCCGATATAGGTAATTGATTAATCAGTTGAACAGTATGTTGGCAATTTAAATTTAAACTATTGCTGTTAATTAAGTATTGATGATGACCATTAATTAACTTGTTGTTATTGCTAAGTATGGGTGATAAAATTTTTTCAGATTTGCCATTGGTTTGAGGTAATGTCGAATTGTGATTTGAATTGTGATTTATGTTCTGATTATTTGTAATTATAAGTGAGGAGGTTTCACATTCTACTGATGTTTGCGCACCGCTTTCAAGTGTATTTGTTGCATTTAAAGCTAATTTATTTTCCCTCAAACAGTAATTCAATCCTGTGGGAGTAGATAAAGTTGTGTTACTGATCACCGAATTATCTATTTTATGGTGATTTACATTCTTGTTTATAGAACAGGATGAAGATGCAGGAAGGACTGGCAAATAGTTTGACTGTTTTATTTGTTTTTGATTTAATTGATTAATTTGTTTATTACATTTTCGTTGGTCAATATTGTTCGTTTGCTGCAAACTCATTATATCCTCAACAAAATCCTCACTGCAACGATTAAGTCTATTTGTTACTTTCGAATGAAAATTGTTTGTTTGCAATTGTTGATATATACACTGTGAACCTGTATTTTCTTTGCTAGATAAATCGTTATTAGAAGTGCTAGAAAGTGTAAATTGATGGTTTCTTAATTCCATTGCCAATGTTTCGATTGATTTAGTTTCTGCTGGTTTATAAAGTTCGCTGAAACTAATTGCTCTTTTGAGAATTGGTAATGTAAAATAATCCAAATCTTCATCATCTTCATCATCATTATTACTAGAGCTACTTGAATTACTACTTGAACAACTACCGTTTTTTAAGTTTTTTAATGATTTGATATCTTTAAAAAAGTGATTAGCTGATGTTGCTTTATTGTTAATAGCATTCGATGTATTTAAAACATTTGTTTCAAGATGCGATGTACGTTCAATAATAAGTGATTTAAGTTTATTTTTACAATGTCTTAATGAACTAGGTTGCTTGTTACGTTGTTGAGTATAATATTTACCACTTGCGATGTTAATTAATTCATTGGTACTAGTTTTAGGCGTATTTGTAGTGTTTTTCAATTGATTTGTATTTATCAAATCATTTTTTTGAAAACTTTTACTGTTTTTGTTATTAGATAAATTGATCGATGCATTTATTTTCAAACCCTCAAATGATGTACCATTTGTTTTATTGTATCCATTTAACTGACTATAGCCATTTACGCTTTTCATTCCACAATTCATATTTTCTAGACTTGAACTTCGTTTCAACTTATTGGAATTACCATATTTTAAAGATAATTGTTGATATTGCAAAAATCGTGATTTTAGCTTGTCCACAATACCAGGACCATATTCGATCTCTGTATTATCTAATTTAATTTTCGAATCGTCGTCTAGTTCATCGTAAACCATATTTGATTTACTAGTCGACGTCATTTTGGTATTTATAATTCGAAAAGTCTCTTTAAACTCATTGGACAACAGGTTTGATGATGATTTTGTAAATAATCTCGAATCATTTATACTATCACTTGACTTATCAAGTGAGTGCTTGTCTATTTCGTCAACCTGATGAATAGATTGTTTGAAATTCATTAAATTTTTTTTTAATTCATTTGATTTAATTTTTGTGTAAAATTGATCTAAAGTTGCAATTTTTTTACTTCTTCTGTCTAAATTAACTGATGTATTTGGGATCAAAATAGATAAATTTTCATTTTGAAATTCTAGTGCATTTTTATCTTCCTTTTTTTTCACAAATTTTTTTATTTTTGTAGCTTTTAATAGTCCATCTACACTATTTAGTAAACAATAGCTATCTCGAAAATTATTTCCTGTCAATTCATTTTTGAAAAAAAATCTATCATTATATTTTTTACTTTTACCTTTAGTTAATTGTTTTAAATTTTTAATTAATGATCTAATTAATAAATTTATTTTTTTATCGTTGATTAGATCTGTTAGTATGAATTTGTTCAAAAAATCGATTTGTCGATTGGTCAAATTATCAATTAAGTATTTTTGATTAATATTTTTTCCGATCGATAAATAAATATATTTGTTGATGAAATTTTCAATCAGATTTTTGTTGAAAAGATCGCATTCATGCCCGATAGACAATTGTTTTGCTGTCGAAATATTAATATTTTTGAAAAATGATTTGATATTCAATTTTATATCTTTTATTAATCCATCGTTTTGATCAGTTTCACAAAGATTACTTATTTTACGGCCAATTAGACTATTACATTTTTTGAAAAAAGGTTTTTTAAAAAATATTAATAAATTCACTAATTTTTGAATATTTTTATTTGTAACATTAGATTTGATGAATTGATGAAAATTTGAAAATTTCACACATTCAAATTGTTTGAAATTGCTATAAAAATCGCTAGAATTATCATTTGAGTCTCTATAATCAATAAAGAATTCATCACTTTTAAGTAGATACAAAGATTTGAAGCGGTCGATGAATTTACAAGTAAAAAATCTATGTAATTGAATTAAATAACTTGCAATCACTTTTTTTGTTGTTTTTCTGAATTTCAAATTAAAAGGTAAAATAATTTGAAACACTTGTTTCTTTTCCACAATGCATACACTAATATTTTGCCTTCTGAGTTGTAATGGTGGTCGCTTTAAGTATTTTTCAACATTTTTCTCAATTCTAATTTGATTCAATTCAATTTTTTGATCTCCGTCTTCAACCGGGCCATTGAGGTGGGGGATTGATTTAAGTTTAAGTAGTTGTGTGTTGTTTGTTCGCCTGTACCGTATGTATGTATCATTTTTTTTTGTATATGTATTCACTGTTCGCCCTTTCGATTTACCTGCACTTGTGCAAATGTTGGCGGAGCTTTTTTCATACGAATTAAATAGCACACAACTACCGAATACCTCAATAAGCTTTGAGAAACCTGTTCTAAACATCCATTCTAACTTAGTATTATTCAATAGTTTTCCTTTAGTACAGTTTTTTTCTTTTTTTTTTTGATTAGAGCTTTTTTTACATTCCCTATATTTATTTTTTAAATATTTTATATTTATTGTATCAAAATGTGATTCATTTAAATCTTTACTTTTAGTATTTTTTATTGTTCTTGCATTCTCTTGGTTTGTGATTTCACATTTCAATTTCGTTTTTGTAGTAACCTGAATTACCTGTATCGATTTTATAGTATTGAATTTGTTTCTGAAATTTTTTCTTCGCTTGCAAATATTATGTACTTTATTTAGCAATCCGAATGTTTTCTTCTTTAAATTTTTGCTCATAATAGCCGATTTTTTTTTACTGTTATATTTATTGTTATAATCTTTGAATTCTTTTTTAATTTCATTTGCTTTTTTTATACTTTTTTGACTAGATTTTGGATGCCCTTTAGTATTTGAAATTTTATTATCCTCTCCAAAAGTGAACTGATTTATTGATTTTCCGCACACCATTTGCTTGTTTGACTCTTTCTGATCTAATAATGTCGATTTGTTTGTTGGTGTTCGAACCAGTATATCTGTTTGATCAATGGATGTTATCTGACTCGATTTTACAGAGTGTTTTGTTTTTTGAGCTGATTTTTCATTTAATGAGTGCTTCAATGAAATTGTACGATTCAATTTAGTTTGATCTAATGATACATGTTTTGATGATTGTGGTTGACTTAATAATTTTCGATTTATTAATTCACAATTCAACTCGTTGCACCAATCAGCTCGATATTCATTCTTTTGCGATTTACGGGCTATACTTCTAGACACTGTTAGTCCGCCCGTTCGATTATTTTTTGGTATTTTCATATTTATGATACATTTGTCTATTTTGTTAATTGTTAAATTATTTGTGTCTATCAAATTATTCATCAATGACTTTTTTTTCCTAAGTTTAGCTACCCTTTTTAACAGATTGATTTTATCAAACGAGCTACTTTTTATAATATCTATATTTTTGACAATTTCTATTAAATTTTTTTTAGATTCAGATTGGCCAATTGCCTCACAGGCCCATTGATATTTATTTTGATAAGAAATATTATTCATTTTATTTATATTTTCAATAACTAATTTATTTTTAATTTTTATTTTATTTAAGTTAATCTTATTGAATCTTAAATGTTTATTCCGTTTTGGGTATTGTAATTTAGCTATTAAACATAAATTATTTGAATTTAATTCTTGTTTTATTAATTTCATGTTTTGATCCATGCAAAACTTCTTTTTCTCACTTGATTTCAGGTAAATATTTTCCTTGAATTCTGATTCAGAATTTATACGAGTAAATAATTTAAGATAACCACTATTTGATTTTGAACAAAAATTATCGAAATTAGTATTCAAATTTCTAAAATCTTTAATTTGAGTGACCAATTCATTATTTTGACATCCTTCAAATCTGTTGATAAAATATCTTTTCATTTTTCTTATCGTGCCTTGTACTGCTTGAAGTTTAGGCAATTTTTCTTTTTTTGAGATATAATCTTTATCCATCAATTTATTATTGGATATATCGAATTTCATTTGATCCAATTTCGTATAATCCATTTTGATATGTAAATCCTTTTCAATTTTATTTCTTTTTGACTTGGGATCCATTTTGTTTGATTGTGAAATTTTTTTAATAATATTCTTTTGTGAATATACGGTACAATTTTTTGAATTGCGATTATTCAAATTTAAATTTAATTCACAGTTTATTTCGGCTAAATTTGATTCTGTTTGTGAAGTTTTGCATTCACTTTCATGGTTTGACTGTATTAATTTCACATTGCCATTTGATACATCTATTATGCTCATACTTTTTTTCATATCTGATTCATTTGCTGAATTACCAATACAAAAAAATCTATCCGTATAATTTCTTTTCAGATTAGTCATTTTAGTGTTATAATCATTTTTTATTTGATCAACTGTTGAGCTATGTATTTCCGACCAACTTTTCAATTTTAAGATAGATCCAGAAAACAATTGTTTTTCATTTTTATTATCTTTACTTGTTTTTACTTCACCTATTAATTTTAATTCATTAGCATTTACATAAACTGCTTGTGGTTTTTTATTTTCCATTTGTTTCTCTCCTTCAATACAAGTCTTCAAATGTAAATTTTTTCTATTAAGGACGTTTAATGAGTTTGACTTAACTCCTTCAAATGTACTCAAATTAGTCGGTGCAAACAGCATTGTATGTTTATCAATTATATTAGTAAGATATTCTTTATCGGTTGTCGAATTTTTTGAATTTCGATCGTATAATTCTTTATTTAAATCTTCCTTAATTTTATCTATTAATCTAGATTTTTTGACATAACTAGCTTTGCTAATTTGACTTATAAATCTATCATCTTTTATCTTTTTTAAATCATCATACGAATTGGAATTATCGTTTGAAGGGTTTAACAAATGTCGAATTTTACGTTCTTCACGCAATTTGATCAGCCAGTTTGGTGTAGGTGATATAGCTTCTTTGTCTTGATCATTTTGTACGAATCGATTGTTTCGAGTAGCTTTGTTTGAAAGTAGACTATTTAAACGTGTTGACGACATTGCTTTAATTTATTTGTTCATCGAATAATGATAATCTGTTCTGAATTTTTTATTCACTTTATAAATTTTAGTGCTTTTTATAAAAAGCTTTTATTCATTATATAACAAAAAATTATCATCTGTTCGTATATGATTGAAAATTTTTACCAAGCTCGAAACTCAAATTTTCATTTTGTTATCTGCTAATTAAAATTTTTCTCAGAATTTTCGTTGAGTGTCTGAAAAAAAAAAGATAGAAAATTCTTCGATAATTGTCAACTATTAAAATAATTATTAGTTTTATTTATTTTGGTTTAGTTTGATTATGATTTTTAAAGATGTGTGCGATAATGATTGATATAGTTCAAAAAGAAAAATTTTGATCAGTCAAATAGTTTAATAAATATTAAAAATTGATTTAATTTAATTATTTAATTTTCTTTTACTTTGTTAAGATATCCATAAAACTAATTGATTGGTAATTAATGTTAATGTGCCAAAGTAAATTATGTTTTGATATCTAATCTAGTAAATTTGACCAATAAGTATTTTAACATCGTCAATATGAAGTGATATGAAGTTGTTGTTTTCATAGGTAACTTAAAATTATTTTGTGTTCAAAAATTCCAAAACAATTTTAAAGAAAATCAATGGGGACTATTCGAAGGTACAAACAATATTTTTAAACATTTTTATCAGCTTTGCTAGAAAATCAAAAAATTACTATTTATATAAATTATTTTTCGATTACTTTAAGCAAAATTAAAACAAAATAAGTTATATTTGTTCTATTAAGTTATCTGACATTTATATATATTCATCGCGGTGTACAAAATGTAATTAAAATATAAATTACGTTTTGTAAGCGAAATAAAAATTCATCTAGTTATACGGACTAATTATAAAATTGTTTATAAATAAATATGCGTTTAACATGAAAACTGAATTAAATCTTTGTTTTTTTACGATTGAAAGCGACAAATTTTATGGATATTAATGATCTTATTAATCTCACTCATATATTAATTTAAATAAATCTTAAGTTGAATAGAAAAATATAAAATGATATATTTAAAAAAAAAAATAAAAATCGATAGACTAAAAAAGCAAACATTCGAATATTCGGAAGTTTATGCTTCTTGATTTAAAATAAAAAATCGTTCAGATCGATAATTAGTTGAAATATTTTGCCTTTTAAATAGAAGATTAAGTTGACATTTCAAATAATCAATAATATTTATTAAATAAATATTCTTTTACATAAATATAAGAATATAATTTTAATGTAAATAAATTTTTAGCTCAAATTTTTTTTTTAAAAATTCAATCATTTATTATATCCACTTTTTACGATAGACGACAAATAATTCCATCAAAATTTTTCATTTTATATCAGCTGCCTTATTAAAATGTCCAACATTATTATTTTATAAAAATGATTTTTTATAAAAACTTTATCGTCTGGTTCGTAAGTCAGCTAAATATAACACTATAGACTAATCTTCGTAAATCTACTTAATTTGAAAACACTACACTTAATTATTTCGAAACTATATATTAGAAACCTGATTGTGAGCTAAATCATCATTTTAATTTTACTTTAAATAAATTATTTCAAATTTTTTTCTATTATCTTAAGCAATTTTTTTTAAATTTTTTCGCTAAATGATAATATAATCAATTTTAAATTCTTAAGTCATTCATTTATATATAATTAAGTCTTTTTACTAGATCGAATTTTAATTTTTTTCTAATTAATATAAGAAAATATATTTCAATTTGTACATTAATTTTTTCTTTTTGAAAAAAACTATTTTTGTCTTAGAATTTTTCGGGTAAAAAAAATTACATTTCTTTTAATTTCCTATTAAATCGATTCACACAAATTAACAACTTGTAAAATAAGTAAAAGAATATTTTTCGAAAATCGATTTTTTAAAAAAAAAATTTATATTTGAACTTTTTTCTCATTCACCGTTAAGCATTGATAAAATATTAGTAAATTTTATTATTTAAGATAGTTTTGATAAATTAAATGTACATAACATTCTTTAAATAATTCGAAACGATAAAAAAATCTTACCGCTCAAATTTTATGTCAAATTGATTATTATACCTTTTAAAGCAAAAATCAATTAATTAGATTGATGTTGAATAGAAATCAACCTGAATGCTAGACATCTTGGATAAGAAATAAAATACATCGAAGGCTGTCTCAACTCATAGTTTATTTTGTTTATGATTTTACTCATTGCTTGAACTAAAAGCTTTGAATCGATATTTTTATAGATTATTGATACTTTGAAGTTATCAAATGATAATATTTTTTAAAATGATTATAATCGAAATTTAGAATTTCGATTTATCAGTAGCCAATTGAACACCACTTTTTTACATTGCTACTCAATGAGTAAAGATATTTTTTTAATTTTTCCTCAAATCACTTTAGTTGCCATATTTTGAAAAATTGGCATAATCATTTGTTAAGGCTGAACTAATAAATTATAATCTGTTCAATCATAGTTTATCTTTCTCTCTAAATATTTCTCGATTTGCTCTAGCTTTAACATTTACCTATTATCAAGAAAATATTGAAAATTCAACTAGTTGCACAATTCGCTTTACTCATATTAATCGCAATCACAAAACTAAAATTGTCTAAAATACTTTTCACTCACACCATCTAGAATTAGCAAGATAAATTTCTTGAAATGTTGAAAAAAAAATTTCAATCACTCTCTCTTGAAATTTATTATTGTGAATTTAAAACTGAAAAATTGAAAATTTATGAAATTTTAAATTTTGATTCAAAGTAATTATACATTTAAGATATTAAGCAACGTATATGAATCAAAAAAATATAAATTAAATTTTTAGATAATTAATACTCTATTTAATCTGATGATTTACAGATGAATTATTTAATTATCAATTATTCTTCTATTCTCGGACGAAATAAGAGCAAAAAAAAATCAAATAATTTTTTTTGAATCATATAATTTAAAACGACTTTTTTTTATAAATCGTTAGGGAATAGTATTTTCAAAATATATTTTTTTTAAAAACTCTTCTTTTCTGAATATGAGTGTATTTTTTTTATGAGAAATTCAATTAAAAAAAATAAAATAAAATGAAAATAAGCGTGTGTATTTAATTTAAATAGTCGACTTTAAAAAAATAAAATAAAGCATCCAATTTAAATTTTTTTTTTATATTTTGAACTAGTTGATCTATTAGTCTTCTATGAATTTTAAATATTTAAAAATACTGCACGATGTACAAAATATATTCATAAAGACAGATAAAAATTAAAAAAATTATTTAATTTATCAAAAAATCTGACAAGTTTAAATTATATCATGATTTCAAATAAACAAGGAAAATTAACAAAAATATAATATTTGAAATGCATGCACATATATGATTTTTTATATAATAGTAAAATTTCAATAAAATTTTATTTGAAAACTAAATCATTAAATTTGCATATAAAATTAACTTTTTAAAATTAATAGATTATTTACAAATAACGGTATTAAAAATTGATTAATAATCATTTTTTAATAAGTTTATTATCTGAAATTTTATTTTTCATTTTCACGATAGTTTTAAAATAAACATTGCCTACCCATTGATGATTAAAATACTCAATAAAATCTTCATTGATTCAGTATGAACAAATTCTCATATTTAAATACGTAGTTTATTTGCTTTGTAAAAACTTTTAATTTATTGAGACTTTTAATTTTTTTAGACTTCTAGTATTTGGAAGCAACAAAATTCTTAGTTATTTCAATTCAATTTTTATTTAGAGGTAAAATAAATTTTAATCAGAACTATAAAAAATAAATATAAGTAAAATTTCATATAAAAATTTAGAATATTAAAAAATTCCAAATTCTAATTAAATGATTCATACTCAATAAAAAGAGCATAATAATAATTAAAAAATAAAAAAACATTGAATTTAGAAATTCTAGAACTGATTTAAATTCTCGAGTGTAATTTATGTTCTAAATATATAAGGCAAATAACTAGTAATTTTATCAATTCCTTATTTTCCAATTTAAGTTATTTATAACATTTGATTAAAACACATACAAGATTGGTCTAATTTTCATTCTTGAGTAAATTAAAATTGTTAATGGAAAAAGTAAATCGCAATTTATTTTCTTGCTATTAGTTATCAATCATTTATGATAGACAAAATTCTAAATATAATTTTATAAAAAATTTATCGAATACATATTATTACCGCACGAACCCTATTAATGAATCCATGATTCAAATTATATTATGAAAATTTCAAAATGAAGTTTCATGCAGATATTTTAATAACTATGCAAACACCGACAAAATTCAATTTGAATTAGTTTCTCACTTTTTAGATTTATTAATTTCAAAAATTTATATTGCGAACTTGTAAACAAACAGGTAAAATTTTCTATAATTGCTTTGGTCTAAAAATCATTTAGAAGATAAACAGAAAAGATGGATTGAAAAACAAGAAAAAAATATTAGTACAATTTCAAAAACAGATTCGTACAGAAAAAGATATCGTAGATAAAGAAACACTTTCATTCCTGATTTGTTTTTTAAATTTGAGATTTATCTAAAAAATCTAATGAAATTTTATTTGGTCAATGTTCGTAAAACTTTAAAGAAAAATGTCTTCTTCAAACGCTCAGATCTTAAATTAAAAATTAATATTTGATAGTTAATCAAAAACTTCAAAATGGCCGAAAAAAATACATACTGGTCATTAAATATTTAAAATCTAATTTTACAATTTTACAATAATTTTACATTTAAATTATACAATTGATGAAGTAGCCTTGACAGGGAATATTTTATTTGGACCAATTAATCAATTTTTGAATCAGTCATTTAAAGTGATTAAATATTCTGATTTTAATTTTCAATCATATATGTTTTCATTTAGAATTTTATTTCGTAACCTAAATATTTAAGATTTAACTAATTTATTTTTTTCAAATTTTTTTTATCAATGAGCTTAAATTTATTTACCTAAATATTAAATTTTAATTTTACAACATGATTTTTACTCGATTCGCAAAATTGAATAATCTTCCCCTAAATTGAAATTTTCTTAAAAATGCAACTTAAAATTGTAATTTTATTAACAATATTTTGTTTTTGACTCGAAAAAATATCGAAAAAAAAGAAAAGTTTAATTTATTCGAAATGAGAATATTAAATGATAATGGATGTAATTTTTAATTTTTTAAGAAATTTTCAAGCAACTTAATATTAAGAACTTAATATCCAAGTGTTTAAAATAAATTCCAATTATAATATTTATAAATAAATGAAATATATTTTAATTTTTTTAGCGTATAACATCACTTAATGGAAAAATTATTCAGATTTAATTTTTATATTTTAACATTAATATACACGGATAAAATTTAATTTGTAATAAAATAATAATTGAAAAATTAAAAATCGATTATCATATACATCAATTACCTAAATTATATAAAATTAAATAAATTTTATAAATTTATATGGTCGGATTCTCGAACATATAAAATAAGATAAAAAAAAACGAGATGCTTTTTAATTAATAAAATCTATCTAAATTGATTACAAGCATTTTCTAAAAAAACGTGAACAATATCGTGAGTAAATAAAAAATTATCAATTCTTTATTGAAAATAAATTAAATAATTTGATTCAAATAGGTTATATTATTTAAGCCTAAAACTCAAAACAATTAAAAACTTAAAATTTTATTATACAATATTTAAGAAATGAATATGGAAAAAATTTCGAAATTTCACCTTTTTCTATATGCACACTAATTCTAAGGTCAATATAAAATAATCATTTAATGAAAATATATAAAAAATTCTTTTGTTTAGATGAATAAGTATGATTTTAATAAAAGTTCATCAAAAAACATTGATGAGAATAAATTTTTTGAATCAAAATTTGAGCAAATATTTCAAATCATAGCCACATTTACTTAGACGTACATAATAACGGTGATTATCAATTTGAATGGAGTTAAAGAAAATTTTAATGAATGTTAACTATATGTGTTCATGTGCTTAAGAAATATAAAACAAAAAAATTATTTTTATGAATTTACTTTTCAGCATCCAAAATAAATATTTTCGATTTGATGATTCAAACAAATATTCAATCTATTTCTATCCGAATTAGACGAAAATGTTCACACTTATAAATTAATCATTTTTTGCCACAATCGCAGCATCAAAAAAAAAAAAAAAAACTGTTTTTTATCTTATTGTGTCAAAACTATAAGAAAAAAAATATCAGTTTATTATCAATTGGATTTAAACAAAGTTATTTAACTTAAAGATATTTTTTTTAATTGTCCTATATTTAAGTTGAGTAATTTTACCAGAAAGCTTTTTTTTTTTTTATTTTTTTTTGAAATTCTACTTTAACATTAGTACTATTATTTATGATTTATTATTGCACTACATTGTATAATATTGAAAATCTAAAATTCTTATTTAAAGTTAATTTCCTGAAAATTTATCTTGTTGATTCAAATTGTGATTTGATTTTTTTTATTTAGTGGGTTTTCAACTAGTTTCCAATGATTCAAAATAAGAACAAGTTAATGGTGATAAGCATTTGAATAAAAAAAAAATAAAATAAAATAACCGAAATCTTTTTTGTCCTCACGTACATATTCCTCTAAAAAATGAAAATCTTTTGAATGAAGTATTGCTTACATTTCTGTCTATGGCTTGAACGAGAATGAGGGCATGCGCACCTTAAATGGGCAGCTATTTGAAGAAAATGATGGCAAATAACAAAGAAGAATTTTTTAATCTTTTTCTATTTTTGAAAATATATAAATGGGTCTCTAGTAAATAGGAACTCTTATGTAAATAGGAACACGAATATTAGTCAATTGATTAATTATAAAGAACTCGAATTCTTTCAAATCAATTGAATCGAAACAAGTCATCACAATTATTTTTTTTCTAACAATCAAAGTGATTAAAAATGAATCGAGGCAAAAAAATTGACGAAAATGATATTTATGTAGCCGAACGAATTGTAAAGTCGCGAAAAGTAAAAAATCGACTCGAATATTTGATAAAATGGAAAGGATGGAGTGAGGATCATAATACTTGGGTAATACATTAAATTTAATTTTTTATTATTTTTCTGAATCTGATTTCATTCCAAGGAACCCGAGGAGCACATCCTGAACGACGGTAAATACAATTTAATTTTTTTTTTTAAATTTGAATAAAATTAGTGATTTTTATATTAGATATTTATTCAAACAATAATATCTTTTATTTTAAAATCTAGAACTCATCAAAATTTTTGAGAAAAATAAAAAACCACTCAGTGTGAGGCCTAAGAAGCAAGTAACTAAAAAAATTGTGCATAATGATGCAAAGAAAAAAAAGAATTTAATACAAATCAAAAATAATGACATTCAATTTTGCGAAGATGAGAATGTATATACAGCCGAACGTATATTAAAATCTCGAAAAGTGAAAAATCGTTCAGAATATTTAGTTAAATGGAGAAATTGGGGTGATCAATATAATACCTGGGTGAGTTACATATGAAGATTATTTCCTTTAAATTTCAATAATATTTGATCATATTTTACTAGGAACCCAAAGAGAACATTTTAGATAAAAGTAAGTTATTTGAATTCACAAATTGATATTGCCTACTAAAAAGTTAAAATTGACTGAGTAGCAAATTTTTTCTTTTTTAGAACTAATAGAAACTTTTGAACAAAACGAAGAACAAAAGAAAGCATTAAGAAGGTCAATCAAGTCGACAATTAATCATCTTCAAGTATTAATCACAACATATGACAATTTGTACACAAATATTGATGATCAAATTGTTGATTACAAATAGTTTTAAATTCATCATTTTTAAATAAAATACATAACACTTTCCAACGGGTCATATAAAAAAATGTCAAATGCATCTCTCATATTCTAAGTAACTGAATTTCTTAATCAGTGAAAATTGCAAAATTAAGTCACAAGGATCATTTTGAACCTTTATTTATTCGGGATCTAATCTCATTCATATAGTCAATTATAAAATGAACAAGTGATTTTTTTTTATAATAAATAAATCATTCATAATAAAAAAATGGACATTTTTTTGTCCCTAAAAATTTCACATCTCTGGAAGAATCGATCTTTTTATAATACAGATGAGTTATTAAAATTAATTTTTTAATACTTTCAAATTTTTTGTTTTATCACAAAAATAACCGGACAGTTTTTTTCTTTTATAAAGGATGAAAATATTTTGAAAAAGGTAGGTTTAATTTATGATTACCTATTTTAATATAAAAAAATTAATATTATTAAATAAAAAATAGTCGGATAAAAAAAAATATTTGAAATACTATCATCAGTATTCAAATGATAAAAAAAAAGGAAAAAATTATACATTATAAGACCAACTTGTTTAGCGGACAAAACATAAATGAATGATAAAGATATATCATATGAATTGTTTAGGTATTTTAAGGATACATTCACTTTATTCAAACAAATAAATCAAGATTAAATTAAACTATTGTCTGAACATTCAATTAAAATTTTAAGCTTTCTAGATTAGAACAGATCACACAAAATATAGACTTAACTTAAATGCGTTCAAAATAAGTAAAATTAATAAATATTTGATAGACGTTTTTTGACTGATTTTATTTTGTTCTCATAGACAAAATTTATTATTTTTTTTTAATTTTTATTTTATATATTATTATTTTAATTTTTGATTACCATTTGCATTCTGTAAAAAATGTGGTTCTACATTAAAAAATCAATATTAGTTTAATTTACAAATTTAATAATATAAATTCCACACACAATTTGCGCAAACATGTTCACAATGTGCACACAATGAGACCATTTTTAAATTCCACCATTATATTTTTGCCATTATTTTTAATGTACAAAAATTTTAATTAGAATTAAATTAATTAGAATTTTTTATTTTATTATTATATAATTGAATAAAAGTGAACAAAATATTTCAAAATTGAACTGTAAATGAATAAGATAAACGCATTCCGCCAACTTTCTTTGCTTTCTTCTTACTACCACTCTTCAAAATTTTTCCTTTCTCCATTTTTGATTAAGATGAATGACAAACTTGGTAAAGAATACGTGGTTAGTGATGATAATTAAAAAAGTGATTGGTCTTTTCAATAATCAAAGGAGTGAATATTAAATCAGTCAAAAATTTAAGCTACCTATTAACAGTAAGCTTATATCATTTTAATATCAGCTCAATTTGTTAACTAGAAGAAAAATTAAAGAGCATTATAATTTCGTTCAGAACCCGATAAATTTCAGTTCAAATCAGTCTTATTTAACTCAAGATGATAAATTATATAGATCGATTAGAGATCAAATTCGTTTTTACAAAAATATTACAAATTTAGAATATTAATAATTCACATTCACTAAACTAAATTGTTTTTGTTATTTTTGTGAAAATTCAACAAAAATTTTAACAATCATATTCATATGCTAAAGTCAAAGTAGATTCAAGTCCGATAATCAAATTTTTTTTAGATTACATTATTCTTTATTCATTGCAATTCATATTTTAATTTTACTCTGAACTGTATCTGAACATGAATAATTAGCTGAAAAACTGAAGTTTCTGAATTTTTATTTTAAAAGTTCAATTACGCAAATAATATCTGAAATTTGTTTTTAAAAAAGAAATAATTAAATTGAAATTGTTTGATCATTCAAGTTTATTCTTTTTGAATTATCTCAATGGCAAACTTAAACTAATTTTCAAAGAATAAATTATTTTTTGCATTTTTTTATTTCGAAATAATATGAATAGATAAAATGTAAATAATTATTTAATTGAATCATATTCAAATTAAAATAAAAAGTTCATTCATTCAAATTGAATTATTCAATAATTTACAAATGTAATCTTTAGGACAGAATCGATTTCTGTCAAACATTATTGTTAAAAATATATATGATTAAATTTAATACGATAAATCTATTTTGTAATGTATTTAGAAATCACATTAAAAATCAACGATATTAATTAATGAAATTACTTTAAGCATTCATCTTTCAAAAATTTCTAAAATTGTAAAAAGCTTTAAATGAATAATCATTAAATCTTTATTTCTCAAATCAAAAAGGCTCTATAAAAATTTTTGAAGGTCATCGGAAAAAAATAAATTCGAAAGTTAAAAAAAATCGAAACTGAAGATTTTACTTGCAAAAATAAATATCAAGAGATTAAATTTCTTCGATAATGATTCGAAAAATTAATACTTTGAGTAAATTATTATGCAGACTTACATAGAAAATTTTTCTTTTCAATTTAGATTTATGTATTTATCATACTCAATCATGAATTTGATATTATTTGTAATTAGAAATAATTAATAATTAAAAAACTTAAATTGCAAATGTTTTTTTATGAGACTATCTTCGTAGGACAAACTTGATATGTAAAAACAATAAATTTTTTTTATTGAATAAAACTTAATTTAAATTGAAAATTAAATTAATTTCTAACTGTTTAATAAAATGTTTACAATAAAAGAAAATTCGTGCACAAATTTGAATGTTAAAAAAGATCATCAACTACTTGAAAATGAAATCATAGTTCGAGATCTTAAGAATAATGAAAAGAAAAAATAAATAAATGTTCATGATCAAAGAAATTTATTGTGTTTTATATAATGTGTCGAAAATCTTTTATCTTTTAATACAAATGAATTAAATTAAAAATTCAAGTTTATTTTTTCAAATTAAAATTTGTATTTTAGGAAAAAATATATTAAATTGAAGATAAAAATATAAGCAATAAAATTTGTATGAGTATCGAAAAAGAAAAATAATTAGAAAAAATGAATTAAATAAGCTAAATAAAAATCAAAATGCATATATTTATTGAATTGGTTGAATACAAATTTATTAACTTTTATAAACCTTGATGAGCGAATTCAGCTGAAAAATTATACAACTACTTATTAGAATAGATTTTATATATTCTAATTAACGATTCTAAATAGATTAAAATTAAGTTGATAAAAAAAATAATTATTGTAGACTAGTATTGTAGACTGATGCATAATCTGTTAACAAAAAAATTATTGATTTATTCTAAATGAGTAATTAGTATTTGATTTATAAATTAATGATGGTTAAAATAACGACTGTCAACATCGATATAATCAATTTCAAAAATCAACATTTGAAATATGATATATTCGTTGAGGATATTTAAAAAAAAGTAAAATAAAAATTAAATAAAAAACTTAAAACTCAAGCCTATTTAATAATAACTAGAAATATACATGTGAGAAAAAAAAAAATGAAATTTAGAATAAAAAGCAAAAAACAGAGAAATGATTCAAAATTATATAATAAATAACTTAGGTCAAGTAGAATGTGATGAGGATATTAAAAAAATCAAAAATCACTTATTTATTAACATTAAATTATACGAGCATCTAGAATCAGTTTTTTGAATATTAAATAATCTTTTATTGATCAATCGTCTTTTCACAATTGAAATTCTATTTTTATTAAATATTGAATTAAGAATAGTTGAAGTCAAAAATAATTAAATTTTTAGTTTGATTTTAGTAGTTTTTTTTATGTTCAACAAAACTTCTTTTTCATTTTTTAGATTTTTCATATAAACTTGATAAATTTAATGTTGAAAATTCTAAATCTCAAAGATCAAAGTTGAGATTTTTGAATTCTAAAAAATATTAAAATTTGAAATCTAGAATGCGTAACTTTTTTTTTGACGATCACATAATATATAATGTATGAATACTTATGAAATCTATTTTGTGTTATATTCATTTTATTTTTATATTATTGTTATATTTAATGAGTCAAATTTGCATATATGAAATATTAATTCAAATGACAAAAGCCAAACATCGTAACAAATAATTGAATGGCAAATCACCATTCAATATTTATTTTTCCTTTTTATATGAAAAAACAAATACAATATTCAAAAATAAATCTTTTTATGCATATCATGTTATGTTTAATTTTTTAACATTGTTTTTTTAATTTTTTGAACTAATAATACACATATTTAATTAATTTGTGAAAATTCAAATCAGTAAATAATTCTTTTGTTTGTTTATTTTGAATTTATTAAGCACTCAACTCAAGTTTATTTTAAACATTTTCGTACAAAGAAAAGAGTATCCCATTTTATTTTTCATCACATAAGAAGAACAGAGAATTTTTTTTAATCTTGAACGCTTATAAGGTACAGTTTTCAAGAAAATAATAAAAAAAAAAACAAAAGTAATTATTCGGTTCGAGAATAAAAAAACTAATTAATTTTAAAATGCATCGATTTTGAATTCATTTTTTTTTTTGATATTTTGAAAGTGTGAGGGTGTAATTGATACAAAAAAATATTATTGCAATGTTGTTCAAAATATTTTTTTTTGTTTTAAATTTTATGTTACTAATTCTCTAAAATCGAAATTCGGAGTCTCATTTTTTCCATTTTATTTCAATAATGATGTTTACAAGAAATTTATTGACTTATTTATAAAATATATACTATATATACTATATCAAAAAATATTTTATAAAACTTAGAATCAGTAATGTGAAAAAGTTAAGCCTATTGAATTAAAAAGTTCAAAGAAACTAAATAATAAAAAAAAAATTCTTTCAAAATAACTTAATTAGTTACCTTATGACAACATATAAAAAATGTTGGCTATTGACGCTCATTTAATAAATAGACATAAATTACAGTCATTTAATATTTCTAGGAGACAGTTCAAAAAATAAATTCAATGTTAATTAATTGAAATTTACAAGCGGCATAACATTATCAGATTCTCGAAAATCAGACAAGATCATTAGATAATTTATAGATAAACTCGATATTTGCATCAACACAAGAAAGATCATAAAATTTTTTCAAGTCAATTTATAATACGAACAAAACTTAAAAATTTTTTTTACATCAATTGCCTTAATTCATTTTAAAGAAGAAAGCCAAAATTTCAAAAATATCTTTGATTATTTAGTTTGATTATCAAGTTTGAGAAGTTTGATACTTTATCAAATTAAATAAAAAAAATAAAAGTGATCGAGCATTTTAGGCAATAAATAAAAAATTAACACATTAATGATTCTATAAATTTCAATTATTGTCAGTATTCATCAAAATAACTCGGATTGGGTGAAAATCGTCGATTTATTCTTAAACAAATTGTATTTCATTTTACAATAATAGACATAATACTAGATTGAATAAAAATTCCAAACTAATTCCATTGGGTCAAGTTTTGAAAAAATTTCTTTTTTTTTTTATAAATTGAAAAAATTGAATGTCTTGTAAATGGAAATAAAATATGTTTGATTTTATTTATTTATTTCAAAAGTGCAAAAGTTATTTTTATGGTAATTTTATTTCGATTCTGTTCTAAAGAAATATTTCAATTTTATATACATGTGTATGAATTAACATTTACAAAATTTAAATAAATTTTAAAAACCGAAAAAATTCATAATTTTCCGTACATATAACGTGTATATGATTAAAATTCAATATATATTAATCGAAAAAATGCATATAATGATTATCTTGAGAATATTTGAAAACAGAATTTCTGTTTTTAGACTACTTATTAATTTAAAACCATTTAATGCACCTGAAATTTTAATTATTAATGTACTGAAATAAAAAAAAAAAAACCATGAAAGTTTTATATGATTCACAAAGAATTGATTTTATTGATTTATCAAAAAATTCTATACCAATATTGTATTAATTTTGCAAAGGATATACAAATATCAAAAAAATAAGTGAGAATTTAGCACAAGAATTAGAAGCTCATAATATTTATTTTTTTAGCTGAGAATTCACAAATTTTAAAAATTATGTACAGAAATCTTAGAATTTTCTAGCTCAACAAGTAAAAATGAAATATGAGAATAAAAATAATAAATGAATGGTAAATAAAAATTGTACAAAATATATACAGAACATAAAAAAAAACAGAAATTTCGCAACAAATATTAAGAAATAAAATATCTAATTACCTAAATAAGTTTTTCTGTTGTTTACATTAATTCAGATATTAATATTTTGCAATAATAAAATTTTAGTTTGATAAAACTCAAATAAATTTTCAAGAATATTTTCAACTAAACTAATGATATAAAAAAATAAACGTGCGAAAAAATGATTTTATTTAATTATATAAAGTGTATGAATCGCAAAAATTATAAAGAAAAATGCCATGTTTTTAACTACTGATAGCCAAAAAAAAAAAAAACAACTTTCAAGCAATAATCTTAATTAATTCAAAACATTATGAGAGTTAATAATTGCAAGAATTATTTCGAACAAATTAGAAAAACTAAAACATAAAAATTTATTAATTAGAAATTTTTGAAAATTTTTAAAAATTTTCTAAAAATAAATTAATCATCAAAATTGATAAAAATAGATGCATTCATAAAAAAATGTTAAACTAAATTAATTTTTTTCGGATAATCTACAATCATAAGTTTGAAATGAATTTATTTCATTAGATTTATCAAGTGTCGTACTAATAATAGTCAATAATCACGATCAACTTGAATCAACTAAAAATAAATAAATAAAAATTATTAAATCATAATCATTATTCATCTATATTTTTTTTTTATTAAATTTGTTGGAGAAGATTTTATAAATATTCATTGAATAATAAATTCGAAAAAAATTGTAAAATTGATTGACATTCATTTTGTTTTTCCAAACAAAAGCTTTTCGAAAATAAAATATATGCTTGAATAACACATGATGTACCTTTTTAATAAAATATACATACATCTAATGTTAACACTATCTCTTCTCTTTGAATTTCTAAACTAAGCAATCGAGCCAGCTTTTTTTTTCTAAATCACTGTTGGCCATTGTGTCATCTGACTCTCATCTTTTACCCTAAACAATAATCTGATAAGGCATATATAATTAAAAAAAAAACAGAATACTTGCCTAAATCATCAAAATTTGCTTGTCAACTCTAATAGTGTATCTCAAAAAATTTTAATGAAAATCTTCGTTGCATCGGATTAAAAAAAAAGTAAATTTAAATTTTCTAGGTAATATTTTAATAAACTGTATTCAGTATTAGTTGAAAAAATCGGCTTGTAATAAGTAAATATGCGTCAATTAGCCATTTAAATAAGAAAATTCTAAAAAAATTTTCATTTCATTCATTAATTTTAAAACAAAAAGTTTTTATTTAATATAATTAAACTAAATTACACAAAGACAGAATACCAGATTTTAATATTTATTTGAATAAAGGATAAATCTTTGTAAAATTCAAATGTTGTTCTTCTATATTACAACTTTATTGATTATTTATTGAAAAATTCACCTATGTTCTACATTTTTGCAGATGAGTCAGAACGGATTATACAAAATTAAGTGAAAAAATGATTTTTAGGAAAAAATAGGCAAATTTGTGGTTTGAGATGAGTATGTGTCTCGATCTGTGCGTATAGAACAAAATAAAACTATATTATGCAGGTGAAAAAATAATCATCTTAATTAGAAAAAAAAAGAAGTCATGGTTCTAACATCAACTAATTGATGCATTTAGACAAACAAAATATTTTACAAGAAAAAAACAAGCCACAACTTAACACTAAATCACACAGTTGATTTAGAACTATTTCAGAAAAAAATTAAGCATTTTTAATTTTCAAAAAGAACTTTTAACTGAGCAATGCAAAAAGAAGAGAAATTAATCTACCAGATATTGTTTCTAATTTTTTTGTTTTCAATAAAGAGGTAGATTTAAATAAATCTAAAAAAAATCGATCGAACCATCGAAAAGTACATACCAGTGTACAAAAGAAAAGGAAAAATGATTGAAGGAATGAATTTGAACAAATGTTCATCTAATAAAAACATTTTTAAAATATATTCATTTCTTTACTTTTTGAATTAAATGTTGTTATAAATCAGTTGATGATTCATCAAATTGTATAGCCAAATTTAAACAATTTGCTTATAAACAAGTTAAATAGGACGACCATTTATAATTTCACTTGTATTAAATCGACGTGGCAAATCACCAAATAATTCGTATTCATCGTCACATACATGTACACTTTTAGCCAATGCTTTGATCGATTCAGCAATACTTTCTGGATTATCTTTCACTGAAAACTAAAAAAACAATTCATTTATCATAATATTAAATAAAATATTAAATAAAATATTAAATGAAATATTAAATTATTATATCGATACTTACCCAATCAAGATTTTCTTCATTCTTTGCTTTTCGGTTATTCATGGCAAATTTCTTAAAATTAGGTATATTAACAGGTAATGATCTTGCATATTGTTTGAAACTTGAACCTATCTCATTTTCATGTATTGTTCGACTATTAGATCTGTGCTTTCTGAATCGTTGATTAATCGGTATGCCTAATTTTCCATCATTTTCATTATTTTCTTCTTCATCAAACTTATCTTCTTGTTCATCTTCTTCGCTACTACTCAATTCGTCACCTTCATTTACAAGCGTCTCTTTATCCATATCATCGTCAAAATTTAAATCATCAATATCATTCAAATTACATTCTTCGTCATCTTCTGACCGATTAAAACTATTATCTATTGTTCGTTGTTTTCTCGTCAAATCATTCTTGATACAATGTTGATTGTTGTATAATTCAAAGAACGAAGAAGTACGGTAATTATCAATAAATGTTTGTGAATTATCTGACGGTGATTCATTTTCACCTAAACGATCTCTTAAATACTTATCGGTCATCTTTTTTTCTTGTTCCATGCTCCGTTTAGACTAATTAATTTTTATACGATTTAAAAGTTGCAATCTATTTAAGCTTGATCATTGAATGAGTGAAGAGAACAGAATGATTAGCACAATCAATGATCTCTTATGCTTGATAGATAATTAGTCGTTTAATGAATACTATATATATACAAAATATC
The DNA here is from genome assembly GCA_023170135.1 of Acarapis woodi. Classification (NCBI taxonomy): domain Eukaryota; kingdom Metazoa; phylum Arthropoda; class Arachnida; order Trombidiformes; family Tarsonemidae; genus Acarapis; species Acarapis woodi. The sequence goes on along the minus strand of BLXL01005231.1, from coordinate 4,464 downwards.
TATTACATATAATATCTATATAATAAATTAAAAAAAAATAATCATTTTTATAAACCAAACTATTAAAAACACATAATTAGCTCATCTATGTAAACAAAAAATGTCTAAAACAATGCTATGCAAAATGTTGCCTAGCACTATAATGCCTATTTGTGCACAAACGAGACCATCTGTAGATAGTCTAAGTAAAATCATCATTTTTTTTTTTTTTTTTTTTTTATCGTCTTAATCCAAACATCTTAAATGCACAACACAAATCGAGTTTTAAATGATTATATACCTGTTTTCTAATGGAAAAAAAATAAACTATTATTAATAATTTTTTGAAATTAATCAAAATTCAAATTTTCTCGTAAAATAATGATTAAAGAAGTAAAATTATTTTTTTTACTTAAACTAAATGATAAAAAATTTTTGTTTTTCAGAGTCTGAAAAAAAAGGGACGAAAAATTTAAGTGAATATTTTTTCAAAAATTAGGAGCACTTAGAGCAAAGTTGTATTACTAATTTATTTGAATAGTGCAAACATCATGTAAACACTATTTTTTATATTAACAATCGTAAATCTACAAAATAGATTCTATATAATCAGATTTATATTTAGATACAAATTAAGAAATTAACATTCTTCATTAAACATATACAAAGGTAAATTGATGATAAATATAAAAAATATTGACTCTTATTTTTTGTCAGGTAACATTATAAATAAGTAATGATTATTAATCATACTTTGAGCAAATCGTGCAATATTATGGATAATAAATATCATACATAAGTCAATGATTAAATTTTAGTATAAAAATTGCGTAATAATATTGCTGCTAAAACTTATAAGACGTTTTTTTCAATCAAAAGATAGATTCTGATTTATTTAAAAATATGATAAAATTATTTTAGAAGAAATTTATTTTGTAAATCCATCCTATTTCTATGCAAATTTCTTTTAATTTTTTTGATTGAAATTTCAATATCATACCCTATGGATCATTGATAAAAATACATCAAATAATTATCAACTAATCAGTCAAAGAGTATAATAAAACAATGAGCTAAAAAAAACTCAATATCTATGTGAATTTGTATCTTTCATTTTGAACTATTACCATTTAAAGAAAATTCAAATAATTTTTTGAAATGATAAGATTAAAAATATTTGTAAAATTTTATCAATATATTTATATATATATATATTTCAAACAAAAATAATATATCAACATATAACAAACTGAAAAATAGGTATTTTATAAAAAAGATAATAAAAGACTAAAATGTTTATTAATATTCTTGAGATACTAAAAAAAAAATAAAAAATATCTCATAAGTTATTTGAGAACTTTTTAATTGAACAGTTAAAAATTAAAAAATTAACTTTTCAATTTCATGATTCATATTTTATATTTTATTTAAATAAAACTAACTTACCTGAATTCGATGAATAAATATACGATAATTCTTATATGTATGATTAAGTTAAGAAAAATTAAATTGATACAGATTGCAAGAAAAATAATTTATAATATCAAAGAAACAGGTAAATCATGTTCAAATGAATTGAAGAAAAATTTGAATTTAAAGAACGATAAAAAATACTAGAAACTAGACCTTTAATAAAATTTCTTGTGTTCGAATATGAAATTTATTATTATTAGTAAACGATCTAAAAATTAAACAGCGGCATCAATAAAATTAAAGTTTTAGACGAGCTCTTTTTAAGATCTTAACTAAACAAACCTTGTGTTTACATTCTTAGCTCGTTATTTTGATCACAATATAACAAAATTTTTTGTATGATTAACATTATACACTATAAATTGGCATGTTGTTTTTGATATTATAAAAACAAAATGTTTTCAACGCTATCTATTTTATCTTAAATTCATTAAATTTTTGCTTAAAAATTTGAAAATTTTTTTATCAATTAGAAACTTATCTAAATTTATTCACTAGGCCATTGAATGAATAAGTAAAATATTATTATTTTATTTAATTCTGAATTCTGATCAATAAAATTACAAAGTAGAACATCGATAAAAAAAATCAATCAAAAATTCGTGAAATTTCAATATTTTATTAAATTTTTATTTTGGCAAAAATTTTTCCCAGCCATTTTTCTACATATTTTAGTTTTTAAATGAAAATTCCATGTCTACACTTTTATTAAAATTTTATATTTCAAAATTAGTATAAAATTTGCAAACAATTAAATTATAAAATTGATTATTTATTCAAAGATAATCGCTAAAAATTATAAAGAAAATAGTAATGTCATGCATAAAAATAGAATCGTCAACCAGTTTGTTTTGAGAGAAACTTGTTGCCTATCAATCTCAACAAGTAGCAACAATGAATGTGATAAAATTTTCACAAAAATTAGCATCAAATGATTCTCATATAAAACTATTAGCTTTAAAAATAATGTAAAATTATTTAATCCATTTAATAAATAAATTTATTATAAATATTTGAACACACTATTCGAAAAGACTACCTAATAAGATTTACTTTTTTAGATTTGAGATTCAATCATTGATGAAAAATCTGATATACACTTATTTGGTAAGTATTTAGTATTAAAAGGTATGAAAAAAAATTTTAGAGAAAAAAAAAGCTAATAAGTTACTAAAAGCTAGAAGATAACGACAAGATTAAAATATTTTTTCTTCTATATAAAGCAATAAAAATTTTTGATAATTATTATGAAACTTTTTATTAATAGATTATTACGAATATTAAGATGTTAAATTAAAACAAAAATAAAAATCGATGAATTTATAATAATCAAAGTATTTACAAGAATTCATAATTCAATAAAATTTAGTGAAAAATAACTTGAATCCTTACTTATTTTTCTTAAGGAGTGAAATACAAATTTTGCGCTAGTCAATTTATCTATTTTCTATAATGCAAATGTTACAATCTCTTCATCGAACCATCATTTGTTTATTCTTGACCTTACAATGTTCATAAAGAAATTTTTTTTTTTATAAAATTGTTACTAACTTAAATAAGGCGATCTAACAAAGGAAAAAATTTTAAAATTCAAATAATTCGAAAAAATATGTGAAAATTTTGTAATTTTAAAAAATCAACAAGGAAATAAATCAGCAAGAAATCTTTAAATTTTATTTTGTTTGACGATGTGTTCTAATTTTACGATTCAAAAAAAAAATTTTGAATTTACTCCTTGAAAGGGAAAAGCTTCAAATTACATCACATTCACCAAGCGCTAAGTTGGAAACTAACAAGCAAAAGAATATAAAATTAATAGAAATAAGAGATCGTAAAAATTTGTTTAAACTTAAAAGTCCGAAAGAAAAAAAAACTATTGAATTTTTTGAGTATTAGTATTAATGAAAATCATCAGATCTCCCTTGTCGAATGATGCCTTCCAGCATTTGATTATACATTTTTAAGAAATTTATTTCGAAGTTAGTTAGACTACGCAAATGTCAAGAGTTTCTAATTAATTGCCAATTATAGATTCAAATACTAAAAATATGAAATATTAAATTTGCCTAGAAAATTTTCAAAAAATTCATTTTTTTTTTTGCATTTTTAAAATTTTTACTTGTAAAATTTAATTAAAACAAGATATGCTTACTAAAAATTTTCAAAAACAACCTTTCGGCCGAAAACATAGAAGATTTAAAAAAGTAGCTATCTTGCAATCATAAAAATTTACTGTGAACATAAAGTTTTATGATGTTAAAATATAAACAGTCAAACGAGTAAATTCGCAAAAGCAAGGTTTTTTTCTGAGAATTTATTTTCGTCGTTTGTGGAGATTTACTTGAAAAAATATCATCGGCTCATATATTTTCAAATTTTAGTCGGAAAATTAAATTTCGAAATTAAAATTTGATTATTAGTAAAAATTGTCGCATTTTTGTTTACAAAAAATATTTTTTTTTTTTACAATTAACTCGTTTAATTTATTTACATTTATTATTCAAATATTTTCGAATAACTTGCATATTTTACATATTTTTTACAATACAAAAAATCATATTTCTAAATTTTATTCAATTTGTAAAGAAAAAACAAACAATATCTTTATTAAGAAAAATATTTTAATGATTAGTCTTCAGTATGACTTCTTGTTTAAATCTCACTATTTTATTAGTTAAAATTATAAAAAGGCAAGCTCGAAATGATCCGATTAGTTTCAATTCATTATCAACAATTCGTGTGTCGTTAAGTTTTATATCGCTTACAATATTTTACAATTGTAAATGACTATTAAAGAATTTTGAGTTCGAAAAAATTTCGAATTTAAATATGATGAAAATGATTCTAAAAATAATTAAATAAAAATATAAGTACGAGATTATCATTCAAAAATTACAATAAAAAATAATAAAATTCAATTAATAATTTATCTAAATATCATGATCCGAATAAATTACTATTTTCGAAAATATTATAATAAATTTTCGCTTTGATTAGTAGAAATTCACAGAA
>BLXL01005228.1:0-16057 GCA_023170135.1 Acarapis woodi | reverse complement strand
AAAATGACTTTTTTTCAAATCATAATATATAAAAGAAGAGAAACGCTTTTTTTTCATAGTTTAATAATTTGTAATATTTTATTAATCATTTTACTTGGAATTGAATATCAAGTGATTGTTAATTTTTTAAAATATTCTAATAAGCTGTTACTAGAAAATTTTAATTGAATTTAAATGCCAAAATATTTTCTCATATTTGTTAATAAAAAAAAATTGGTTTTACATGAGTCGGATTGTTTTATATCTCAAATTTGATATCCAATTAGCTTATTTCAATGCGATTTTTAGATTATCAAAATTTACGATTTCACTGGAGACAAGAATCCAATTTATTTTTAACTACTCCAATATGAAATGAAACTAAAAATCCATTTAGCGTATAAGAAGCAACAAGTAAATATCCTTACTGTTTTATCACTAAGTGAGCAAGAAATAATAAAATGCTTACATGCTATAAGAACATTAGATTTCCTACCTATTTAAAAATAATAAATTTTATTTGCCTGATTCTTTTTTTAGTGTTTATACCTCTGAGATATTTGTGATCCTCTCCTTTAATCTATCCAAATTCACTATATTGAAGGTTAATTAATATGGAAAAGTTTATTATTTAAAAAATTAGTCAACTTTAAATACAAACCTTTAAATTTTTACTAAAAGGCAGACAGATAGTGTCAACAAAAAAATATTTCATTGTGATATAAATTTAAAAATATAGTTTTTTTTTCAAATAAATTTTTTTCTTATCAGATTTCCTTTTTGCTACTTGTAACAAATCAGTTTTTTATGGTAAACACTTCTCTTTTTTTGATAAAAAATCGGTTAACTTTCAACTTTTATAACAGAATTTTCAGAAAATGAAAAATTATTCATAAGATTAAGAATGTTTTTTTGGATAGATTATTTTAAATATGTGAAATTGAAATGATTGAAGAAAAAAGAGTGAAACTTGAATGAGTCTTTACCATTATCTTAATTTACATTTTTATATTTCAGTTTTATTGACTAATTTTATAACTTGAAACTTTATTCAATAAATTTTTCACCAGATTTAATCACTTTAAGATAATTATTTTTAGTTTGCTGGAAAAAAACAATAAATTTGACTGTTTCTAAAATTATAAGCGCACATTAGTTAAATTCGTAGAAATTTTTATCTAATAAGAATCGAATTTACTTTATTTATATTGAATTCGAGTTACAAGTACTATTTTCAAACATTTCAATATTAATTATTCAAAATTATTAAAGATCTTTTTTAATCATTTGTTGAATCTGTTCAAGCAACTATTTTAAAACATCCTAATTAGAAAAAAATTTAAATTGATAAAACTATCATTCTCATCTTCGAAAAATTTTAGTTATATTAAATTTTGTGGCGATTTTAAGATAATAATTATATATAATGATTATTCAATTTATTTTCTATTGTAAATGAATATTTAAAAAATTATTTTATACTTACAGGTGAAAATCACCATGTGATCGATTTGCATCACTCAAAATCCTTTTTCTTGATCAAATTAAAATAGAAATATTAATTGATATATCGAGAAAAAATGATGAAATTTGTTCGGGGCCATAGCGCACAATCAAGTACATCTAGTAAATCAAGCACATCTAGTAAGTTAAGCACATTGACAGATGAATCGAATGAAACGTGTTCAAATCAATCTGAAGAAATCAAATCCACAGTTCGATTCAGTTCAAATGATCTAAAGGCAAATCGAATCATTCTCGGAGTTAAATTGTAAGCTTCTTAGCAATAAAAAATTTATAAAATTACATTCATTTATTATTTTTTTTCGTTAAAATTAAAAATATTTTTATTCAAAAGTTTAATAAAAAATATATCTTTAAATCTAGAAACAATATATTGCGTCATAAACTGTTGATCAAACTTGCTAAAAATAAAAAAAAGAATGAAATTAAATTTCATAAGGAAGCATCGAGTTTAAATAGTAGCTGTAATGACAGTTTAATAAGCAGCGAGTCAACAACTAGTCGCTGTACAAGTAGTTGTGGCGAAAGAAGTAGTATAAGTGAACTTGAATTAAGTTGTTCATCATTCTCATCAGATAACGAAGATTCAAGCAAATTTACTAATGGCAATGTTAAAAATGATATTCTAGACGAAAAGAAAAAAAATGACATAACTGAATTAGAGCCCATAAAGGCGACACCAACAAAACACGACATATCAAATGAATCATTTAAAGTAGAATCAAGACGAAGATCCATTCTACTTTCAAACCAAGTGACAAGAAATAAATCAATAAGTACAACTGCGCCAAAATTGCTATTACCAAAAGATGTTCTTAACAAATATGATTGTTACTCAAAACAAAAATCATCAAATACAATGGTTAAATTTTTTACTTATTCATTAAGAGATGATGTCGAGTATAAAACACTTTCGATTTCAAATAAAACAACTAGTAAACAAGTAATCGAAATGCTTTTGGACAAGGTAAGTACAGTTTTTTTTTGCAAATATTTGAATGAACTAATTACAATATAATATTCATCTCACCAGTTCAAAATGAAGCATCGTGACTCAAATCTATTCTACCTGACTATGGAAATTGTAATCAGAAAAAATGGTATACCAATTAGAAGTTTAATACGTTTAAATAATGAAGCATGTCCTGCGCAATTAAAAGCATGCTATCCAAATGACGAGATTCGATTTTTGATCGAAAGTAAACCAGGTGGTCTTCTACGAGTATATGATAGCTGCCTTATGTCGGGTTCATTGTACAAAAGCATTTTGGTTGACACGAGTACTACTGTTGAAGAATTAATACAATTAATGTTAAATTGTTACCATTCAAAAGATAAAGCAACAAATTATTCGCTTTATGTTGTAGATAAAATTGGTTCATATAAATTGAATGGTAACCAGTTGCCTTTAATAATACAAGAAGAATGGACTGTTGAAAATGATCCGATATTTCAACTTAGAAAGACAAAAGAAGTAAACCATTTGAATAATAGAATGGTAAGTGAATAAAAAATATTTTAATAAATTGTAAACTAATAAAAATTTTTATTTGATAGTTACTAATCAAACGATTTACTGGTAATTCACTTAACAACATTTCATCAACCATCTTTCAAGATCACTTTTATATTTAATCTATTTGAAATTGATCTTTTTAATAATCAGACTTCATTTTGTAAATTGATCATCCTTTTGTTGTTTACAATGTAAATAAACTGATGCAGTCAATTTTTATTGTAAAAATGATATCACCTTAAGGTGTTTTGTTCAAATAAATTTCAATCAATAAATAAAATAAAAATTAATTTTCATCTCCATATTCTAGTTTACTAAGTTCAATAGTTGAGATTTGTGAACTATTTAATTGTCGTTTGTTTCCTTGAGAAATGGCAAAACAACAGTAAAATACGATAAGGATTGTGGCTATAAATAGAAAAGTCGTAAATGAACTGAGTATCATAAAATAATATGGTTCAATATGACTGTCCATTGAAAAATTTGGTAGAGGAGCTAATGAAATTTTATCTAGCGGACATTTGGAAATCACAGTATCGCCTTTAAATTTTTTATCGCGTGTATATATTTCATAGCGACAGGTACAACTTTTTTCGTTGCAAAAACGAAATTTGTGCCTATTATTCGGTGCGATTCTTGTATCGTCTCCAAGCAAACATACGTCATAAGCGTTTCGATTAGCATTACATAAGAACAAATCGCTTTTGATTTCAAAATCCTTTTTTATCAAATCTGGATCAAAACATTCATTATTTTTTAGTGATTCGGCACAATGAGTTGGAATTCGTTTACCCATATTGCAAACAGACATTCTACCCCTGCAAGTTGTGTATGTTGAATTGTAAAGACAAAATGATTCAATAGGTATCTTTTGAATAAATTTGGCCGTTATTACAATGATTGACAAATCTTTTTTATCGAGTTTCATATCTAATACTTCATAACTTTCTGAGTCAAGTAATTTAAAAACTCCTTCAAAACATCTTTTTACTTCCTCAAATTCATTTAATTCGACTGTATAAATAAATAGACGATTTTTTTCATCAAGTAAAAAAATCAAACTGCTCTTTTTATTACCCAAAAAATCACTTATCACGAAAATTCGCCTATAAATTGTTAAATCACCAGCCCATAGATTTAGAGCTGTTTTTAATTCTTTACTTCTACAAATTGACTGATCTTTCTCATCAAAGTCTATACCATTTCGAGAACGGCTATCTTCGCAATAAAATTCATTTTCTTTTAATGCATTATGATTTAAAAATTTCGAAATAGTTTCATTTATGTAACAAATTGCTATTTCACCATTCTTTCCACTAGCAAGAATATAGTAAGATGTTCCTAGAATTGTTGTTTCTTGATGTACATCGATGATATTTTGGTATATATATTCAGCATCTTTACTCCAACATAAAAATGGTGTAGTATAAATTACAATTGACGAATCATCGAAATCGATGGCACCAAAAAATGGTATTTCAACGTTATTAAAATTTTCTTTTTCTGATGTTTCTTCATTATCAAAAATTTTGAAATTTTCATTAAAAAAAAAGTGAGCGACAGAAAAACTTTCCATAAACGTTCTTAATGGAATATTCGATAAACCCCTTAATTTAATATTGAATATTTTATTTCCATACGAATTTTTCCTTGACTAGAGAATAATTTAATAATTTAAAAAATTGAAAAAAATTGAAAAAAATGCATCGAAATTGCAGACTAACATTATACCACAGATATTTAAAGATATGCGATTTTGATAATTTGTCTTTAAAACAGACCAAACAAGCGTAGTTATTTTTTTCATTAAAAAATAATACGACTGGATCTTTGTATTCTCTAGAACCTTCATTCAATTGCAACATTTGATCTTTTCTTTTCAGAATAGCTGAATTTTTGTATGCCAGACTTTTTTGTTTACTATAAACCATTAATTTAGCATCTGAATTTTTATCACTAATATCTATAAATCCATATAATTTTTTTACATCGTAATTAATAACTTGAACTTCAACCATGAATTTTTTCATTATTTTTGTACTAGTCGGTTTGTATCCATTTCTAATTAACGAGTAATTATTATTATTCAGCAAAAATACAAATTCGTTTTCTACAAGTTCTTCATCTAACACCATCGTAATCAAACTAGATTGTCTCAGATACGAATAGACTAGGCTATTTATGAAGCAAAAGATAATAACCTTCTTCCACATAATGTTTAGTCAATAATCAAATATCAATTTTAGTTGGCAATTTTATGTAATTCTGAACAAAAATATTAAGTTTAAGATACACTATTGTGTAATTTATTTAGCAAGATGGCCTAATTGAGCCGTTAATTAATTTAAATTTTGTTAAAATAGCACTTTTTATAAATTTAGATTTTAAATAATAATTATATAGAAATCAATTCTTAGAATGTTATATCAAATAAAATCATAATTTATTATTATATTTTAATTATTCGATATATTTTACTAGCGTTATGTTGCTGCCAATAATCTTTTTTATTTTAAATCATTATTGTTTGCTTAAAATTGAAAGATAATTTTTTTTTTTTATTTTTGAAAATTACATAACTAAGAAATAAAAAAGCAACAAAAATTTTGTTTTAATTGTTATCACGGAAGCACAGATTTGAAATTAGTTTACCTGCCAAAATTTAAATTTTTTCTAACATTTTTTCGCTAAAGAATGTAATATTTTTTTATCACATTCATTAATTTTTCTTGATTATTAGATTTTTGAATTCTGAATATTGGAAAATTACTCATTAGCTGAGAAATCTATTTGTGCTTCACGCTTAATATTTGCCTTTCTATAAAATTTTTCGATCATCTTCTCATTACCTTTAGTTGTTTGTAAAAAAGAGGCGGCAATTTTATAAATATTTTTATCTTTTGAGATGTTTGCATAATTAATAACTTTTTGAACATCACCTAGTCTTGTAAGTGCCTTTATTGAATTTATCCGATCATTCGCAGAATTAAATAATTTAGCTGCAAGTAAGTATTCACCTTGAATCATAGCCGATTCGGCAAGTGATTGAAGTAATAATTTAGATTCGTTTGGGGTTTCATCAAATATTTTGATAATTTTGTTGATAAGTTCGTTGTTGATCTCAATCTTATAACGAAGAATAACATCTTTAATAAGATCTTTACAATTACCTTTGATAAAGAGTATATTAATTACAATATCAACAATTCGCGAGTTATTTTCAAGGTATTCGAGACTAAGTTCGATTGTTTTATCACTTATTTCTAATTTATTTATTTTATCAGGTGGTTTTTCAAAATCGGAAATATTTTTATCAAAATATTCGCAAGAATTATTTTTTTGAATCTGATTTTGATAATCGTTGAGCAAAATACGCATTTGTGACCATAATCTACCTCGAAATCCTATCTCTAAACATTTATCAATAATCTCAATCTTCTTATACAAATCGAATAGGATTTCAAAATTTTCTGGTGTTTCATCCAATCTTTGCAAAAGTTCGATTATTTCGTTTTTCGAACCATAGTTTTGAATTATTTTTGTTAGTTGTTCATCAAAATGATTTGTTTTACAAGTTTTGATTGCATGATTAATAGCACCACAATCTAAAAAATATTGAACAGCCTCTGCGGGATTTAATGGTTCAATATGTTTACCTAGATGTAACTTAGCCGCATTTTTAGATTGATTTTGTTGATATGTATTAGAAATTTCTTCGTGATCTCCAAAGGCCTTCTTGTTTGATTCATCCGAGCTAAGAAGCTTCTTAGCATTTTCAAGATCGCCCATCAAACAAAGCAATCGTGCCTGATTATATATATCGTTTGCTTGTGCATAAGCATTAAGTGATGATTGAAAATCGCCTATCGATTCACAATAATGTCCGTACCACTGTCGAAGTTTATTAAATTCGTTTGACGGTTTGCTTTCATCTGTTGATATACTTTTGTCTAATGTACGATTGTGGCAATAGTTTTTCAATTTATCTAATTCGTTCAAATCAAATAGCATTCGTGTTACTTCGAATTCATTCGTATCAGATAATTCATAATATTTGATGGCATTTTTAATGTCACCACATTCATACTCATAATACTTGGCATAATCGTAAAAAAGTGAACGTTCATTCAATTTTTCAATACTTTTTAATGCGATTGACCAGTCATTGCGACATTGATAATATTGAACAAGTTTCCAATTATCACCACTTTGCTTGAAAAGTTGCTCCGCTTCTTGGAATAGATTTAAATTCATCGCCATTACAGCAAGTGCCAGATTTTCTTGTTTCTCGTCAGCTAAACTATTTGATTTTAATTCTTTTTGCACATCACGAATTACTCGTACGTTTTTTAGTTTACTCATACAATAGAGACCCATTTCAATGTTTCTGCTTTTCACTGAACATCGTGCCAAATTAAGCCACAAATTTTGTTTGTTTTGATCATTTTCAATGCTAATTTTACTTATTTGTTTGATCATTAAATTTAAGTCTATTTGATTTGTTAAAAAATTAATTATTAATCGCACTACTTCGATTGGAACTTCATTGAATTCATTGAGAGTTTCTTTAGTTATTTGAATATTATCATTGCGAACAAGTAAGTATATATAAGGTACTTGAAATCCTAAAAGTGTCACAGTATCTTTTGTGCCCTTTTGATCATATAATTGGTAGTTGATTACTTCAGCATTCAAAGTATCAATTTTATGAATAAAACAAATAAAAATGTATAAATCATGACTACACTGAACACAAAGTAAACGAGGCTCATTTGAGGCAAAATAGAATTGATTAATTTGTCGAATGTCTAATTTTATAGGTTGCAATTTATTAGAACCAACATGCATCAAAAATAATTGTATACCGTCTAAAATCGCAATTATTGTTCCATCCACATTTATTTTAGCCTCGACTATTTGCCTATCCACAGATATCATTGTAGCTTTACATTTTACAATCATCACATTTTGATCCATCTCAAAAACTAAATAACAATAGTCTTGTGGCACCTTTTCACTTTGAATAATAATTAATAGATAATTGGCGATCGAATCTAGGACAATTAATTTGACACTTTCATTTTTTTTAAAACTATTTTCTAAATTAATTGGGTAGATTTGTTGTTCATTTGACTGTTGTTTACCCAGACCATAACAATTAATCGACAAACCCTGATTATTTGTTAATGTTTTGTTCTCATTGAGATTGAAATTCAACTGCCAAATATAATTTTCTTTCAAGATGACCTTAAAATTTTCTATGTTTTTAAGTGTTTTAATTATTTCATAAGTCTTATGATCATATAAATGAATAATGATCAGTTCATTCAATCTATTAGTTCGAATCGCTAATTTATCAAGGGAACAACCCAAAAAAATTTCTTTTACATTTTCACTTAAATTTAAAATCAATTCATCTTGATTCACACTATTTGACCAAATAAATTTTAAATCATGAGCATTCATTTGAATAATAGCCAAGCCATTTAGAAATATAAAATTGAGCATTTGTTTCTCAATTATACAAATTCTTTTTGAATTCAGTATGAGTGCAATCTTTTCATTGCTATTCACGCTGATACAATTTATCACACCATCAAGTAAAAATTGAGCTAATTTATTAAATTCAAATTGTTTCAAATAATTACTCATTCCATCATCATTCTCTTGTTTATACTTATTATTTTCAGTCAACTGACAGTTGTTTCTTTTCCAAATAAGAAATTGATTATTTGATGTACTAGCCAATAGAAGTTTCACATTTTCATCATAAAGTAAGTAATTTACACCTGACCATTGATGATCAGTAGATTCAATTGCAATGACGGCCAAATTGTAACCAGAATCGATTTGTAGCAAGCGTATAACTCGTTCACCTGAAATGCACACTCCAATAATACCTAATTGTTCGTCTATTTTGAGAACCGACATATCTTCTTGTTTAAATGATGATTTTAATTTGTCTTTTTTACTTTCACTTTTAATTGAAAACTTTTCAGTATGATTGAACGATTTATTAAATATTTCTAATTTTACGCTAGCTAATTCCACACAGTTCTGATTAATAATTTCATATTGATGCAGTATAAAATCATCACTTATAAGAATTAGTTTTGATTTGCGTTTAAAATACATCATTTTCACAATTAAGAAATTTACTTGAATAATCTGAATTGCTTGTCGGCTAAATTCGTTTACCAAATAAATAACGCCAATTTTAGAAGAAAGATACAAGTTTGTAAGTTGATCAAAGTGCACCTCGATACATTGAATCAATTCGTTTTCGATTTGAACATTGTTGGATAATTCAAGAATGTTTTCATTAATATTAAAATTAAAAAAATTAACTTCTCCATTGTTAGCTACATAATAAAGTGTGTTTCCTTCATTTAACCAATTTAGATGGACAAATTTTGAAATTTCATTTTTTTTTGAATTTCGATAAATTGGATCGTTAGAAATATTATTTTCATCTACTTTTATATTCTTAGAATTTTTATTTGTTTTTACATTTATAGTATCATAGTATATCCATTTCTTTGTATCATATTTGATACGAAAAAATCCAACTTGTCCGTCTTCATATATGCAGGCCACAATAGGGAGACAGGGATTCCATATAAACAATGATATTTTTAGATCAATTTTGCTGTCTGATTTTGTAAATAATCACTAATATTATTAGAATAAATTATTAATTATGATAGTAATTTATTTACCTAGATAATCTCTCGACGAATATTGAGATTCAATCAAACGAAATTCTTTGTCATAGAATAAAAGTGTACCAGCCCTTTTTTTATTTAAAACTGAAATAGCTAAATATTCGCTACATGATGACCAGGCACATTCAAATTTTTCAAATGATTTTGTGTGGTCATCATCTAAGTAATTTTCAACAAATGATTCATTCATCACAATTTTCAAAATTTGAATAGTTTTTCTTTTTTATTGTTTTTGTTATAGAAATTTTGTCATTAAAAGTAACCAAGGTAAAAAAATTCGAAACTATTATCAAATATCTATAAATTTAACATGTCTTATGAAATTTTAAAAAAAGAAACTTGAAAAAATTTAGATGGCGTTCTAATAATTTGAACAAAAATATTGTAAACAATTATATATTTCATCAATGAAATTTTAAAAATGAGATTTATCAATAATAGACAATTAAATTTATTTAAAGATTTGAAATTTTAAAATGGCCAAATCATTTTTCTTAAATATATCACCACGTGATCAATTAGGTAATTTGAATTTAATTATGATCTGTGTTGATCATTATCAAATAACTTATTATTTCTATTGATTTTAGGTAAATTGATAGAAGATGTTGCAAATTCAGGTGTTCGTGAATTGAAACTAAATGATTTGAAAAATTTCAAAGCATTATGCAAGAATGGAGACGATAATTTGATCTTTTTTGTGCATCGTATGTTGATCATTCAATTAGAAAAAAATCACTGTCAAAAAAGGTATTCGGCACTGCTTTTGATTGAACAATTGTTTCCGAGATCACATCAATTTCGAACCATTTTCACTACGCAAGCTAATCTAAACACATTCTTTCAATTAACTTTAGGAATTGACAAAGATTTGCCTTTACCTAAACCGAAAGTATATCAAAAATTGTTGAAAGAGAAAGTTCATCAATTACTCAATGGATGGATTCAAAAATTTGGTCCTGGTTATCCTTATCTGGAACAAGTCTATAAATTAGCCCTTTCCTTATCATCTCCGCCAAACGAAAATGGTGTTCATTCAATAAATTTAATTGTACAACCTGTAAATAATAACATAAATAGAATTAGTCAAATCGACAAAAAAATTTTCGAATACTCAAATATGCGGAACGAATTAATTGAAAAATTAGAACAATTTCAAAATTGTTTTAAATTGATCATACCTGAAAATGATTTTTCACTAGATAAAATGATGGACGTAAATGAAGAAATAGATGAAGAAATAAGTAGAATAATAAATACTAAATATACTAGGCAACAAGTATCGATCACTTTAAAGCCATATTTAGAAATTGAAGTTAACGAAAGCAATACTCATGTTATCGAACAAATTAAAGATCTTTATAAGGAACTTATTGGTAATTATATACCTAAAATCAAAAGTTTACTAAAGTATCTATCCGCTGATGGTAAACGATTTGAAAATGAAATCAAACAATTGATTGAATTGAAAGATAAAACATTAGAATTGATATCAATGTATTCCGAACTTAGATTTTTATCTAATGAACATGATGAACTGTCGAATAATGAAGAAAATGATGGATCTAATTTTCAGTCTGATACAGATGATGATGATTTTGAAGAAGTGAAAGAGAAAAACATTGAAGAAGAAATAGCACCCGAAAATTGGACAGAGTACGGTGTTGATAATCCATTTACAAATAAGTATTTTAAAAATAATGATTCAAATATGCCATCAACAAGCGGCTTGACTAAATCAATTTATTATGATCCAAACGCATGCAATGTGAAAATGAAGAATGGAACACTTTGTCCGCGAAAAGATAAGAGAAAATGTCCTTTTCACGGCAAAATCATAGAAAGAGATCATGATGGTAAGCCATTGGATGCAATATTAAGAAAGCAAGAGGAAGAAGAACAGATTCGAAGATCTAATGATTGGCAGGATCCTGATTATTTGAATGAATTGAAAAATCAGATTGGAATCGATTTGACGATAAAAAAAGTTAAAATAAAAAAGAATCCAGAACTTCTTAATTTAAAAACTTGTGATGAGACAACTAAAACGAGATTAATTAAAAGAATGAAAAATTTAAGAAAATGATTCATGTTTATTGTTTTTTTCCTATCGCCTCGCCTGTTTATTTTTTCGGTTTTTTAAAAAGAGTTTAGATTCAATGCCTTTTAACTTTAAAATCAATAAAAATTAAATATCGTCATTTTTTTTATCTCGTAAAAATTTTTTTTTCTTATTTAATTAATATCAATTATCAGATAAAACATACAAATAGAGATTTTAAAATAAAATATATTTATCGGCTATAATTATTCACTTTTAATTTTTGTAACATCCCTTCAAAAATTATATGTTCAACATTTTGAAATAATAAATATTTTTCTAATTTTTTTTTATCTTAAAAAGTTTATGAATTGAGAATGTCGAAGTTAACTAGTATTGAAATAAATCAACTACTCAAAAGTCTTAACAATTTAGCTCCCCTTTACTTAGCTCAAAAATGGGATAATGTATGTTGTTCTCAAATAAATCTTTGAATTTGTTGAACTTAAAAACATAGGTTTCGTTTAATCAACTAGCTTAATATTTTTCTTTAAAATTAAAATTTATTTAGGTTGGACTCTTAATCAGACCGACAAAAACTAATAAAATTCTAAATCTTCTTCTCACTAATGATTTGACTGAAAATGTAATTAATGAAGCAATCAATAAAAAAGTCGATTTTATATTTTCTTATCATCCACCTATATTTCAACCATTGAAATCAGTCAATCATTTAACATCATGGAAGGAAAATATTGTGATCAAGTGCATTGTAAATGCGATTTCTGTTTATTCGCCTCATACAGCTTTAGGTAATATGATCACATTAATATTATATATCAATTTCATCATTATTTTCTTTACTCAGATTCGATTGATGGGGGAATTTGCGATTGGATGATCGAACCATTTAAATACATTTCAAAAACGCCAATAGAAAAATTATGTAATCAAGATGGAAAAACAGTGCTTGAAAATGTTGGACTTGGAAGATATATTGTATTTGATCAAAAATTGTCCATTCAAATAATTGTTGATATATGCAAGAAGCATTTTAATATACCTTACCTAAGATTAGCCTTATCAACTGATCATATGATAGGTGAGTTTTTTTTTTTTTAAAAAATTTTTTTTACACATAAATTGATAAATATATTATTATAATAATTAATTTCAATTAAAAAATCATTAGAAATTTTTTTTTAAAATAAATTTGAACACTAAAAAATCGATCATTATTAGATTCAAAAGTATCATCGATTGCTGTTTGTCCTGGATCTGGTTTCTCAGTCTTGAAAAATGTTCAAGCAGATATTTATATTACAGGTATTTAGTTTTCCACTAAAAATTAGAGATAAGAGATTCAAATAAATTAATAATTTTCAATATACTAAATTTTAGGAGAAATGTCGCATCATCAAGTTTTGGATTTCAATCATAAAAGAACAACGGTAATTCTGACGGAACATTCGAATTGTGAGAGAGGTTATCTTAAAATATTCGCTAATATGTTATTAAAAGAAATAGGTAATGATATAGTCAATGTAATGATATCGGAAAAAGATCAAGATCCATTAACTGTAATTTAGGCAATCATTGTGTAAATTAAATGTGATTGGAAACACAATAGATTTTTTGAAAATTTTCCATTTTAATGAAAATTTATGAAAGGTAATAATAGAATAATTAAAGATCATTTTATATCCGAATCACAGGCAAGATGTATAGAATAAAAGAAAAACATTTCAAAAACTATTTAACATCTATATCTATTAACTGCTGAATACTTTGAATATGTATTATTCAAATCAGCAGACAATCTCATTTCTTTCACGTTCAAATAATGATATATTCAATAGAAATTGGTCAATTTTATAAATTTAATTATTATGTTATCGATTTATATATACATAATTACATATTAAATCGATTATCCAAACTTACTTATGAAAACTTGAATGGCATAATTTTTTTTTTGAAATATTGATATTTTGTTTTGAATTAAATAGAAAATTTATCAGGTGTTTATATCAATTAAAGCAATTCTGGATTAAAATGTTGAAAAAAAATAAAAAAACAAAAAAATAAAATGTAATTAAACATTGCAAAAAATTCATTAGGAAAAAAAGTGATTCCTAGAGAATTTTGAAAATTTTTGAAATGATTTACGAGTCAACTCATTGTTAGACTCATAAATTGTTTATATTTAATTTATAAATAAATATTTTGCATATGATTTTAGTTTTGGGCATAAACTTAACGGCTCTATTCAATATTTTATAATTTATGTCTTTTTGATTGTCTGATACTATCTTTTTTTAGTTGATAATAAGAATAATTAGACACAATTCTTTTTTTTTAGACATGTATCAAAGAACGTTAATTATAATAAATAAGAATTTTCGAAATATTTTTTAGATTGAATTCCAGATTAGCAAGATAACAAATCAAATTAAATTTTCTATTTATGGAAAATTTATTTGAAGAGAATTTTCTATTAAATAACTACGATGATCTTGATGATCAAAATTTGTTTGTTAACAGCTTAACATTTTCAAATCAATCGATAGACTATGTAAATAATTTTGAGTCTAAATTGAATGATGATCAATATTTAGAAAGCCAGGATATTACCCAACTTGACTCTGCTAATTTGACACAATCAAATCTTACATGCTTCGACTCATTTTCGAATAATGATCAATCTTATCTCAATGTATTTAATCAAACAAGTAATGCTCCCACTCAATCGCTAAATTCGATTCATTGTGGAAACGCTAATCAAAATTTAGAACTAACAAGTTTACATGATCAAACTAATTTAGATGAAGATCAAGAGATAAATTTGAATTGTTTAAATCTATCAAATGGAGATGAATTAAACGAAATTGATGATTTAAATGTGCAAACATTAAAAAATTTTTTTTATTCGCAAAATGATGAAAATTTTAATCAATATTTGTCCGGTTGTGATAATTTAGACACAAATCACTATAATTTCGAATCAGACCATTCGGATATTAATATGGCAATCATAAAAGAAAATAATCAAGAAGAAATTGAATTAGAAAATAAATGTTCTTTTGACTATCAATCAGAAATCACAAATGAGGCTGGGAATTTTGTTAATCTAAATGAGTTGATCACGTTAGAATCGATAACAGATTTACCTTTAGATACAAAGCAATGTCAATCATGTGCTCAAACAAAAAAAAATTTTAAGTGTTCATTGTGTAAATATAGTTCAACAGATAAATTTAAAGTAATTATGACGAATCATTAAGTTTTGCGATTTCTATATTATAAAAAATTAATTGCATTTCATTTCAGATAAAAAGACATTATTTTACGCATATCGGCCAAAAATCACATGCTTGTGTTTATTGCGGTATGTTTCAAAGCACTAAAAATAATTATAAAGTTTGCGAATAAAAAATTTCATTTATATAGGTTTAAGATTCAATCAGCCTGGTTCATTAAAATTACATTTGACCACTGTTCATCAAATTAATAAATATGAATCGAATAACCCAAATTCATTTTTTGAAATGAAATGTGTGCCACCAAAAATAAATGAAAAAAATTCTTATGTGAACAAAGAAAACAGACATATGAGTTATCAAATGAATAATGAATTTATTCATAAGCATCTTATCAAAAATAGATTGACGAATGAAATAGAAATGAGTCAAATAATTCAAAATCAATCGAATCGAAATACAATAAACATAAATCAAATTAATAATGTGAATCATTTTATGAATGACCAGCTTTATACACTTAATAACAATCAAATGGTTCCTAATCAAATGACCAATATGATGAATGAAATGAATTATCCAACCACCAATTTTAATTATAAAAAAATGACCAATGACAAAATATTTAATTATGGAAATTTATTTGATTTTATGTATTGATTGTATCATGAAAAAATTAATTAGAAAATTTGAAAAAAAAAGTTTATAAGCAAAAAGTCAAATAAGTTTAAAAAAGAAAATTAAATCAGTGAATAATAGCTAATCTCAAACTGATTCAAATTCGATTCGCTAAATATTGATACATCTGGCTTGGATAAATTTTTTTCAAAATTATATAAATCTTGAATTTTCAAAATTTCTAAACTAAAAATTTTTCAAAATAATTAATAAAAAAATGTTCTAAAAAATTGCCAAAATTAAAAAGTTAGTAAGCGTAAGTTAATAAAATAATAAAAGAGTAATAATGGATTTAAGTTTATTTTTTTAATCTTTAAATATGAAATCATCAATC
>BLXL01005221.1:0-16494 GCA_023170135.1 Acarapis woodi | reverse complement strand
AATTAGTGAATTTGAATTTCAGCTTTACTGAATACTATTAGCTTAGATTTCAGTAAATTGAATCTATTAGAAATAGATTGTAAAATTTGCAATTTTTAAATATTATTTTTAGTTAACAACTTTTATTATAAGAATTGATTTTTGATAGATTAAATGTGTTTAAACTGTCTATCAAATTGGTTTAGAAACTACAAAGTAAATAGAATACACGAAAGATTTGAATCATATAGAGCCAACATTTGCATGTTATCTTTTATATCAATATTCCAACAATAAAATTGATAAAATAATGTAAAGGGCAACATTGATCGATTTCTGAATTTCGATAATAAATCGACTATCAACTTTATTATATTTTTTATAATATTAATTTTTATCTATCATCAATTTTATAAAAAAATTGCTAAAATTCCATTATTTTTACACGAAATTCTATTCATAGAAGGAATTGCCATTATTTAGCAATCATTCAAGCAAAGTCGTTTTTAGAATCTAATATGAAACAAAAATTTTTTTTGAAGATTATTAAAGGTGTTTATAGCAATCAGTATACGTCTAATTTTGTAAAAATAAATCCATCCAAATTTTATACAGAAAAAAGTTCTATTAGATTCCCGAATGTATTCGAAGCAAGAAGATACTTTTGATTCACTATTATCTTCGACCAGTGACTTGGGTGGTCTTACAAAAAACGACCACCTTCATTGAAAGGTGATATAAATTTTGCATGCGCATTTCATATTTTTTAAGTCAGCTCAATCTTCATTGTTCAAATTACCCAGATATTTTTGAATGCATTGCTTATATATTGACCTGATTTAAGTATCAGTTCACAGCACTTAGTATTGAGCACCTTATAAAAATAATAAGTTTTTGATCTCTATTTTCATGGTCACTTTGTAAGTTCCTTTTTTTAGTTGACTAATGAATTTGTGCTTGATTTTCAATTTTATTTATTTAAATTCATCAAAATTTTTAACAGTCCTTTTTTAAGGAATCAACAAAAAATCCATAATTTTATTAAAAACGTCAATAATATAACAAAATATACATATAATTTATATTTTCATTACACAAAAGCAAAATTCTCTTGAATGATAAACGACCAAAACATGTGAAAATCAGTTAGACAACTTTATAATTTTCTGATAAATGACATTTTAAGTATTGAAATTACATATTCAAGTTAAAAAAAAACTATTCTATTAATTTTACTCCTAAGAATAAATCAACTCATTAGTGATAAATGTATTAAGATGAATATACCTTTTGCAAATTCTCAAAAGTAAATTAAAAATGAATATAAGCATTCATTTTTGAAAAGTTTGCTTCTGCAAAGGCAGACGAGAATTCAAGGACAAAAAGTGAAACGATAGATTAATATACATTTTAAAATGTGTATAAGCATTGAGAATAAGTCATATTCGAGTGCAAAAACAAGTATGAAATCCTATGCTTTGAATATCTAGATTTGGGCTCATCTAATTAATGCTACCATATCTATATAGCAAAATAATTATTGGCCTTTTATTTATAGCCCAAAACAAAAACAATTTCTAAAACTCTGGTTAGTCAGTAAGAAGCAGATGATGGGACCACCAACTGCGAAAACATAGTCATTACTTTTTGGTTGTTTGGTTCCATTTAGTGAATGTAACTAGGTACATATTATAGCATTGATGTTTTTTAATAGCTTGCTTTGGTTGCTTTAGGACTCTTTAAATACTATTTATATTCAAGAGAATACTCAAAGTAGATTTTATTAAGCAGGTTTTATTTGCTCATTCTAAATTAAATACTCTATTGCTCACATTTGAGAATTTAACCAGTATTCTAGTATTTGATACTTCCTTTTCATGATATAAATATACTGTCTGTACCAATGCGATGATTGTAAATTTATTAAATGTTGTGTTAGAGATTCTTGCTCTTGCGGAGAAATGAAATCAATTTGACTAATGGATTATTCACTCTAAGTGAATCATTTATTGATAATGAAGTGATTTGAGTACAATTTAAAAACACAAATTTATTTTGAAATAAAATCATCAAGAATAAAAAATGATATCATTATTTTTAATTAAAAATAATTCATTTATCTTACTAAATGAAAATCAGATCATGAAATTGATAAAAAAAATTAGATTTGAAAAAAATTTTGGAATTTCCGCAATATTTATTTTCTAGTTGAGTTTGCGATTTCACATACTAATAACATAAGAATTCATGATTTAAAAAATAAAAAAATTTTAAGAAATGGACGCTAATTTTTTTCAATAAATAAACTTTTAAAAATGCTTTAATAACACCTGCTATGACAAATTTTTTCATCTTTCATTCAAATGATTGTAATAAAAATTATTCGCATCTCAAAAAAAAAAATCCTATATTAATTGATACTCGTTTTTGCATCTCATTTTAGACAATCTTTGGAATGATATTCGAAATTTTTTTTTCTTTTTCGATGAGATAATTTCACTTTTTTATTACCTTTCTAAAAAATTTTTTTAAAACAAAAATTTGAATAGTTGAATTTATGTTATTTGCCTAAATTATTTCCAAAAAATTTTCAACTTTTTTGTTTCAAAATTTATTACATTTAAAGAGTAAAGATGTTCGATAATTTGATTCAAAAATTTAAAATTTATTTTTGAATCTAAAGTTTAGATACAAGAAAATTTTTGTCTTTTTTGGATTCTTAAAATAAAAACCAAGTGCTACATATTTTTTAATGTGTTTTTAAAATTCGAAAAATTGAATTATTAAATTCATGTATTGAAATAAACACTTTGATAAAATTTTTAGTTTAAATTTACGATGGCTAAGAAAAATTTAAAGACATAAAATAATCTGGAATTTCGAAATTTAATTTTTCTTTCATTTGCAAACACATAAGTTAAGCTTGTATAGATTCACAAACAGATTAATACAAATTTATATAAGATAGTTTAGGCCTAATGTCGGCAAAATCTCCTCCTTCTTTTCTCAAAATTTTTACAAATAAGTGCTAATTTAAGATCGGTTACTAAGATTACCTGATTTCTAAAATTCATCTATCTTTTCCATCCACGACTATTTATTGCTCTATTGTTCTATCATAATATTTTTTCTCCACCATGTAAAAATTTTGCCTTAATACATTTGATGTGATAGAACAAAATATCAATTCAGTATCTAAACTCACCTCATCTTTTTTATTCGAAAATCTAAGATCTTTAATGCGGTTCATGAATTCAGACACGGAATTTTTTTCAAAGTTACTTTTAAATAATTTGAGAAAAAAATTTTACAAAACAATTTAAAATTTAACAATTTAAAAAGTGATTTTTCAATTTTTTTTATCAAATTTTTTTTTGTAACTTTTTTTGTGTTTTCTAAAGTTGTTTTTTCTTAATTAAAGGAAACATAAGTTAACAGCGAACAAATAGTGAGAATATTATATTTGAAAGTATACTCGATAAGACGTAAATCAAGCCAATTTTCAAATAAAAAATGCTCGGCCTGAGTAAGTCCATCTCAAAGTGTAGTGAATAGAGAGCGAGTAAAAAATTCAAAACATTGAAGTGTTTTTTTAATTTCCAGACTTGTTTTTAAAAATTTTAATGCAAAATTCTTTCAAGTACATTTTACACAAATTTATCTTCTAAACTTTACCTTTTATTCGGCAGTCTAAAGATGTTAGATTTTTTAATTGAAAAGTAAACCAGAAAAATGTTACATAAACTGAATATTTGCACATTTGATTATGTCACCATGTTTAGCTTGTAGACACATAAAAACCTTATATAAGATTTAACAAGTCAATAAATTTAATGAAAATATTAATATTTTTTTTTTACTCTAAATGGTAAAAGAAAAAATATATACAGCTTGTAATAAAGTTTTTTTTAAAATTAAAATTTAATTTAATTTTCATTGAAAGAATTTTTTTTTTTTTTTCTTTGTAAATTGGTAGCGTCAAAAATTCTCTTATCATTTTTATGAAAATTGATATATTTTATAATTTCAAAAAAAAGTTTTGATTTTCAATATAGTAGCATTCATATCATAAGTCCTATGAAAGAAGGATTTTTGATCAAATAATTTGAAATTTTTAAGAATCTCAATTAAAGGTGTATTAAATAATATACTAAAAATTAATTAGTTGCAAAACTTTTTTTACAAAAACGAATATGAATTATTTAGTTCGCAGATTAAATTCTCCACTATTTTTTTAAAATATAAACTCCAAAAGTAAATATCGAAAAAATTTGAATTATCATAATATATTATTTATCATAGGTTAATTAGATGATAATTTTGATTTGTAGACCTTTTTTTACTTTTCTACTTCACTTGAATTTAAAAATTTTATTGATATGGATATTGTTAATCTCAAACGAAATTCATTTAGTCGAGTTTGAAAAATATAAAATAAATGATTTTTTTCATTTAACAAAAAGATTAAAAAAAAATTAATTCGGATACAAAAAAAGGAATAAATTTTTGTTGCCTAAATGATCCTTACAATACAAAACGTTAAAAAATTTAAGGCTTCACTACATGTGGTTATATTTATTGTAATCTGACTTGCTTTGTTAATTTCTAATTTAAAAAATTCAATCTTGTTGATAGAATCACAATATTATTTTAAAAATAATTCAAAAAAGTCATTAGTTAAATATTAGTTAAATATGAATTTAAATAAAAAATTTTAATAAATTACTGCAGCGTCTCAATATTTTTTAAATTACAATCAAGTAATAAGGCATTTAATCTATTAACCTTTTAATATTACGTGTTTGAAACTAGCTTAAATTTGGTTTTATTCATTTATGGGGAAATAATCGCTTATTGTCCAACATGCTGATTTTAATAATTACTAGCAGCAATTTCGAGTATATTACTGCCCTAAAATACAACAAAAAAAAAAAATTAATTATAGTTTAGTTACATACCTGGAATTTTTCACATTTTAGAGATGCTGATTGACTAAATTTAATAAGAATTTTCAATTGATTTTAATTTTAATATGCACAAATATTTGTAACAACTAATTTCACTGATTCTTAATAACATTTTACAATGTCTTATAATTATATCTATATTTTCTCCACTTTCTAATCATCCACTATAAGTAATACATCAATTAGAAGTAAAAAATATAATGATTTTTACGATTATTCTCAAATGACAGTCAATACCATTTTGATTTGAATTTTGGGAAAAAAAAGATAAATCTTAAGAATTTTTATTTGAATAAAATTCGTGTCACTGAAAAAAAAAATGTACAATTTATCCAACATATAAATAATCTATGTTATATTTTTTGTCATCTTATTAGTTATCATATATAATAATTTTAAAACTTAAGTTTTGATAATGGCTAGATGACCAACACTAATGAAAAATATCTTAAATATTATATTTATATGACTGTTATTTGTGTAATTGCAACTTGCAGACATTTAACTATGAAATTAAAATTTAATCTTTTGAAAATTTTTTAACGTCAAAAAATAGATAAAAATTTACTTGGCAATACATAGCCGATTTCATTTTTGATTATGAGACAGCTATTTGTATCTATTCATTTTATGGTTCCGTGTTGAAAGAAAAACTTTATTTGTTTTTATCTTTTAATTTCTTTTTTTCAACAAGTTGTAAAGAATCTGAATTGAATTCGCATCTTTATTATTATTATCGTTTCAAAATCAATTTCGAATCTTAAATTAGCGATTTAAATTAGTAATTCATATCTTTTAAATTTATAAATAGCATCATATTTAAAGGAGAGAATTTTTTCATAAAAGAATCAACTTCTCAAAATACTGTAATTTCATGCTGTGAGGTGTGTTTACAAATTATAAGTCACCAATAGGAAACAATTTCCATCATTGATATTCCGCTGTTTGATAAATGAGATTGAAAATAATGCATTCTCACTCAAATTTTTGTAAATAAAAAGTTTTTTTTTCATATATGATAATCTCAAATGATACTTTTAAAATGAATTATTATCTCTGTTGAACAAACGCTAGTTTAATTACCTAGTATAGTTAACTTTTCATCGAATTTCATGTCTCAAGCAAACTCATAAACTGATGATCTATGATCTTCATAAGATTAGATACTATTTTTTTTTTTTTTCATTTGCTAAAGTTGTAAAATTATTTAGCGACTAAACCATTGAGTGTTTATGACCTTTTCAAATTTCAATCTACACTCAGATAGTGCTATTTAAATTCGGTAATAAACTCACTGAAAAAAAAACAATATTTAAAATTTACATGATTATGTTGGCCTGTTGCATATGAACATTTTGCTGTTTACTTGTCTACACCTTTTTTTCTTCTGAAATTTTTACGAGCATTTTTGTAAAACGATGAATTTTTTTATTTTAAACTTCATTTAATGATGTTTTATTAAAAATGATAACTTTTACTGCTTATACATGTAAAATTTGGACTTCTAAAGTTTACACAGCATTCTCACATTGATACTTTCAAATTATAAAAATTACATCTATCAAATAACGTAAAATGCCGCACAATAAACATTTAGAAATATTCATTTTAAACATACCTAGATTAAATATCTGAATACAAATTTTTTTTATTAGTCTCAAAATAAATTATTGTTGAACAAAAACAGATTTCAAATAAAAACAAGGAAAATTTCTAATTAATAATAATTATTCTGATAGGCCATCACAGGTCAATTTCAATTTTATTACGCTTTCAGCTCTACATATTTAACTATACCCACTGACTAGTATTTAGTGATCAATGAAAATTTTAAAATTTTCATATTAGCATTCAAAAAAAATTTCAAATCACCTTTCTTTCAAGTAAAAAAAAATTTATTTTCAGAATATTTAAACATCCAGATATTAGTATTAATAATGATTCATAAGTAAATTTCGTGGTTTCCGAATTATATTTTAATCTAAATTATTTAACAAATAATGTTAATTTTTAAAAAATAAAATTCATCTGCTTAACTACCAAGCATTTAATTCTTGAAAATCGATTATTATTAATAAATTATTAAAATTTTTATTATAATGGTTGTTGAAATTAGATTATTTTCCTATAGACGATTTAATCACATAAATTTTTCAAATTCGAAAAATTTCGCTTAAAAATCTATTCGAATATACAAGTATTATAGATATTAAATTTTGCATCGATAGGTAAATTTTTTTTCTAAACACCAATTTTTGCAATGTCTTGTCAGATCTTTTTGGCAAAATTTTGGCATGCATTATAATTATGACTTAAGTCATTAAATCAAATTTAGTCTGATTATCTATTTTAATCAAATATAAATATACTATATGAATAAATTTGTTCTTATTTTTAAAATTTTTTTTTAGTTTGTTCATTAATTATTCAAAATTGAAATTTTCACCTGTGGAACATAAGTGAATTCAATTTATAAAGTCTATATTTATTTATTTTGACATTTTGCTGATTGAACATTGATTAATTGTATATTCTGAATTTATATTTCGATAAATGCTTTGAACAATATGCTGCATGTTTAGAATATGCTCTTATGTAAAACTTTTCGATGAAAGCATCCTTTAAAGGAAGACAAAATTATTTTAGTTAATTAGCCAGTGATTAATACAACTTACAAGTGATTAGCAAGTTCATTATTTGAATATTAATTATTTAAAGAGTGTTCTAATTTCACTTTGTTCATATTTTTTTAAATAGATAAATTAACTTAATGAATGAAAATGCTAGTGCTTATAGGTTAGCTTGATATATGAAAAAAAAAATTACTACTTATTGTATATTAATTTATTTATTCTAATGCATTTTAAGTTATATCCTTCCTCATTTCAAATATTCGTTGACTAATTTTTACATTAATCATTAAAAAAACTATATTTGCAATTATTATTTTTCGAAATCACGAAAAAATTATAAAATTTTCATTTTCATGAAATGAATATTCAAAACTCAGGTAACCTACTCGAAAGAAGAAACAATTGATCTCAAGACTGCTCCCTACTCTAAACTTAAAATAGTTTGTCATACATAAAAGGTATCTTGAGAAATTTGATTTGTTTCTAAATGAAAAATTGACTAAATTATTTACATATTAAAATTTTTATTAGATTAGCTTTTAAAAAATTATTTGACTGGTGCTTATAATTAGATTGAATCAATTTTTCAAAATTTTTAAAATCATAAATGGAGAAAGTATCAAACGAAATATATATTTGAAAATTATAAGAAAATTTCATAGTGTTGAAATAATCATTCATTGATAGTTAAACTATCAGTTGTCAATTTTTTTTTAAATTTTGAAGTTTATAATTAAGGTAATAAAATGATTTTTTATAAACCAAATATAAGAATCGGCTAAACGATTCATTTTAGATTGAAAAAAATTCTAAATATATTTTAAGGATATTTTTTTTCCAATGATAATTAAAACATCTTAAAAATATTTGAATAATTGCAAAGGTAATCGCAAATAACTAAATATTCAAGATATAGAAAAAAATATTTAAATTGAGATTTTCATCATCTGTTTTGACTGAGATAAAAATAAAACAAGTTAAATAATTTTTGTTGTTGTTGAATACACAATCTAAGAACAAGGGTGAGAGGGCCACACACAGTGATTCGATTAAATAAAACTTCATGAACGTCACATTATTAAGATCATTTAAGATCTTATGCAATAGTGTGAGCATTCAGAAAAAAATGAAGTTATATAAAAAAGTAAAGCGTATAGATACTTAAGAGTAGTTATTTTTTAGCATTAAAGCTACGAATATCTATTGAATATGTGTCCATTTCGAATGTGAAAGTTGTGACTTAACTCATGATATGTTTTAGATCATTATATATAAAAAAAATTCATCTCGATATTCAATGTCATTACAGGTGCTTAGTAATAAATATAGCTCCCTCTCGGTCTACGCAATCACTTATTCAAATTTACTCTAATTGGTATACATGTTAGAAAAATTTTTGAATTTCCTGTTGCAATTGTCATAATTTTAAATTTATTACTTTGCCATCATTTCTCTTGAAAATATGTGATGTTAAATGAAAAAAGTCATAAGATGATGAATTGAGTTTGACTGAATATAGTTATTAGGTACATTATAAATATTAGTCATGTTAGTCAGACGGAGAAACCTCTGAAAAGTGTTCCCAAAAATTACTTATTATGAACCAATAAAAACAGCAGGTTATATTCTTTCAGTAACATTGGATAATAAAGTAATTTTTATCTATTATTCAGTGATACTGCTTTAAAGATAGAAATTAAGTAATCAATCAAATTGCTTAACAATTCAAATATTATAATGTAAGTTATAAAGTTTAAGACACAAAATGTCAATTGTTTATAATACAAGCGACAATTTCTATTGGACATTTTTGAAATTTGTACAATTTTGAATTTATTAAAATTAAACTTGAATTCGTAGATTAAATTTTAAATAATTTGTTTCATAGATATATGGTAGATATAAAACAAAATTTTTTCAAATAAAAATTATTCCCAAACAAGATCATCCAGTCGTGTAATGACGGGAAAATCTCTTATATCTTTCGCTGTTATTTTTGATGCCGCACTCAATTCAGACTCCTCAACTGGGGCAAATGTTTTTGATTTTTTTAATTCTTCTACATTCTCTTGACTTGATACTTCATTTTTACTAAACTCTCCTGCATTCAAGGATTGCGATCTTTCTCGTCTTTTTTTACGTTTGATCTCGATTGTTCGAAGTATAGCTGCTGCATCCGGATCGAAATCTTCACGAACAATTATCACTGTTTTGATGTTCATTTTTTGTGCTATTCTGGCATCAAAAGGTAATCTTGTTATAAAAAGTATTTTAGAAAATGGTTCACCGACTAATTCACTAACACTTGAAAAATTTTTACGATTACCCTCCATCAAATTTAAATTTCCTGAAATAAGATCTAACAAATTTCCACTAGCCGTATTCGAAAATATAAGCTGAAGGAAGCTAGCCGTCCCGAATGACATGAAAATTTTAATATTATCTTTTTTCCATTTTCTGAGTGCCGGTGCCGAATCTTCATAGATTGGTGTTTTAAGGATACCTTTAGTAGACAAAAAATAGTTATTAAATAAAAATGATGTGAATCATATTTGTTTATAATAATAATAATCTCTATAGAAAAATTAAATCAATAATTAGTCTCATGGAAAATAATTTATTTAATTAGCTTACACTTAATAAATACGCACAAATTATCATTCATGCATCAAATAATTTTTTTCAAACTTGAAAAGGTCAGCTTAATTTTAATTTGAATAAACAATATAATATATTATATTATATTATCAGAATTACTGTTAGTTAATTATTCACAAATAAACAGTAGATGAATTTTATCAATGCGTATTAGTAAAGAATAACTTAAATTAAATTCACAATATTAATATTAGATCTGCAAAATGCGAATTCGATATTAGTTGTGTTGTTTTGACTAGCTAGAAATTTAAAAAAGATAAATGAGATTAATTATTATAGCGACACTTAAATGATTATAATTTTTAGAATTAATAATCATTACGAATTCAGTTTAATGCTTTTTTTTCATAGAAAAGGTTATTAAGAAATTATTTTCATTTTCGATCGAATAGATTTGAAAGATTTCTCAATCAATAAATGATCAACAAAAAAAAATAATTCTATTTTCATACCATACCTTTTTTATAACCCCATTCACTCATATGCATTTGAAAAATTCCTAAAGCTGGAGATTTACTTTTTTTTGGATTATCTAAGCGCCACATTAGATTAGCAATTAATGATTCGGCTTGTTCTTCCGTTGTCGCTTTTAGATCAGCAAGTAATGGTATTCTAGATTTTTCAGAAGTATCAAACTTTTCATTTCTACTTTCTTGATATCTTGATTTCGGTATCGGTTTATTGCGGCTTTCAGCCATTAAATCTTGCTCCTGTTCAGTACGCACAAAATTGACTGCTAGTCTGAACTCTCGTTTGCCCCAACATTCGATAACAAAATCACGTATAAATTGCTTCATGAATTGTTTTGATTCTTGTGAATAGTTCATGAAAGCGCGCGTCGCAACTGGGCCAGTAACATCCAAAATAATTACTTTAGGCTTTTTTATTTTAAGTGCCATTTCTTGGTGAAAAATTTGATGGAACGCTTATTTGTTGTAAAAGTTGAAACTTAATTTATCACGAAATAAATTTCGCTTAGAAGATTTAGGTGACTTTTTCCATAAATCGACAATTGTCTTTATTCATTGAGAAGTGAGCAAAAAAATGTGACGAAATTTTACGCTTGTGTTTTTTCGTAACTAAAATTTTTGTGACAATTTTTTTTGTGTGTACAATGCGCATTATTGTTGAAAATTAATTGGTATAAGCTAATTTAACAAAGATTATTTAAAAAATCGGCGTACTTCCTTTTGCTAATATACTTGAATCATGTTTATTAATTTTATTTATTTTTTTTTTTAATTTTTTAATTTTATCTAATCATTAATCAATTATCTTCCATTTTTTTTTGGATTATTTTGAATAAATCGACCCTATGAATTCAAATTATTAATTTTTTTATTGGTTCAAATTTTGTAAATCGTAAGAGTGATGTCTAATATGCATAATATGCAACAAAAATTTTTAATTTAGACAGAAGATCTTGCTGTAAATTATGAATCAATGAATGGATTTGAAGAACCAATTTTTTAATTATCGATTTAGTTTTTAATAAAATGCAAAAATTATCGAGATGAGATTATTATCATTCCAACATATATATTTGATATACATTATTTTCATAAATTTTTTCAGAATCAAAGGATTTAAGTATATACATTTTTGTTCGATTTTGTGAAAATGTAAAAAATAGGTTTGTTTTACTTTCAGACATTAATTTTTTATTTTTCTGATTCGAAATACTATAGAAATATATTTGACCTAAGATATTTGAAATTTAGGCAAATTTTATAAAATATCTCAAATCATAAGAAACATATATGATTATATATAATATCAGAAATTATTATATTGATATTCATTTTACAAAAATGCTAATTTGAATTTAAATTGATTAATTTTTTTACAATAAAAAAAAATATGGTGATTAAAAATGGCTTATTTGATTTTTTGTTTATGATCATTAATATATAATTTTTGCTAATTAATCTCAAAATCAATCTTTTGATTAATTAGTGCAGAATGATCATTGAATTTTTTTTTTAAATTAGATGGCCGAATCGATTCAAAAATATGATAAATCAAGGAAATTTACTTCAAATTATCTTTTATAGCAATTTTTAATTTACCTATTTTCCTGGTTTATAGACATCAAAATCGAAATTTGGAATCGATTAAAAAACATTGATCTGCACAATCAAATTACAGATGATTAAATCTATATTTGATTTTAGAATTAATTTTCTTATTGACTATCTCTTTATGATATAAAAATGACAGTATTTTTTGAATTATACACATTATATTGCACATTCAGATATTACCAAGACTTTATATTTTATTTCTTTTTAGCGTTTGAAAAAAATTAGTATTCTTTATTTTCGAAACTACCCAATTAAAAGGCTATAATTTAGAAATTTATTATTCGTCGATGATTTTTTCAACAACTTACCGGTTACTATTTTTTCCCTATTTTTAAATAGCGAAGCATGAAATAAAACATATCTGAACAATAAATAATTGATGATAAAAAACAGAGAGGTGAAATATGATTATCAAAAAAGCAATTTTTTATTACCTTATTTATTTTTCCGTTTTAATCATAAAATAACGAAGATAGTTGAATTTCAACATCAAAATATGCATGATCATTAATAATTTAATATTTATTTGTAAATAAGACCACAAAAATTAAGATCCAAATCGCTTCACATTTTCATTGTAATCAATGATCAGTTATCATTGTATTGGTTTACAAATTTATCTATTTAACAAATTCTATTTAATACATATCAAATATAGAAAAAAAAACCATTTGCTTTCTTGAAAAGTAAAAGAAGAAAGAAAAGATTGAAAAAGAAATGAGATGATATTAAAATGATGACGGAGAGACCGGTTGACGAAAGAATATTTATTCAACATTGTGAGATGGTTTTAAGAATTGATAATGATTCAAAAAATTTGAACTTCTTGTCTAAAATGAAATACTACCACATACGAATTCGACTCTTATTTACGTTGAAAATTTTCAATTGTTCCTTTTTTAAGTTTATAATGAAATTCATATTAAAAAAAAATCAGATCACGAGTAAGCGTAGATGTGGGAATGATAATTGATGAGTTTGATAACAGATAACAATTTGAATTTATACACTATTATTTACACGCAATTTTTTTTTTGTCGAAAAATTCTTATTTATATACTGTTAATGATTCATCAGACGATATTCTATCTACACTTTTAAATCATTGTCTTAAAGCTTATTTTTATTTTCACTATTTTTAATACTCCAAGGTAATCAATTACAAATTATTGTGTACAATTAGTTTCACTTTGAATGACTGATGTGATTTTATCCGTGTTTGTGCTACGATTTTCCTCTTCATCATCACTATCAAGAGCCACCTAGTTTAAAATGAGTATTAGTTTAATTTATTGCTTTGATTTATATTGCAATATAAATTCTTAAGAATTATTGTTTAATCATCAATGGTCAAAACTCACCGTTGAATGATTATATAATCCTTGCGAACTCAATTGAAGAGCTAAGGTAGATTTACCGGATTGTGTTTTTTTTCTCTTGGCCCTCTTATTTTGAAACCAAATTTTGATCTGTGATTCATTCAACTGCAGTTTACGGCTCAATTCTAATCGTTTCGCATCGTTCAAGTATCTGTGATAATAAGAAAAATATGATTCAAACTTAATAAAATAAAAAAACTTCATTTTATTATTTATATAAATTCTATCAAACTAAGTATTTTCAATGTACATTGTACACATTATTTTTTTCTGAAAAATTTTCAATAGACGATCTGCAATATTTTGAATTCTGATAATAGAATAAATAAACTTACTGATTATTTTCGAATTCTTGTTTAAGTTTAGCTAATTGCTCAGAGGTAAAAGCCGTTCTAGGACGTTTGTCTTCTGGATTTTTATCCTTCCGCTTGATTTTACGTGACCTTGGACCTGATTAAAAAATCGATATATAATTCGAATATATATAAAATCTTTAGTTATAAATATGATTGCATAATTTATTCATAAAATTTTCTCAGATTAGTATATTCTTATCGAAATTCAAGCTTATCACCTGTTTTTTTTTCAAATATTTTTAGTAATATTTCAAACCATCTTTATTAAACAAAATTCAAGTAGGTTTTATACTCTAATAAAAAAATATCGCTAATAAACAGCCATAATGACTGATATCATGTCATAAAATCAAAATTCAGAGAACTTTGCAAAAGGCGTTGATTAAATAACTAATGTGTTTATTTTATTATTGATAATATTTTAAA
Source organism: Acarapis woodi (assembly GCA_023170135.1). Lineage (NCBI taxonomy): Eukaryota > Metazoa > Arthropoda > Arachnida > Trombidiformes > Tarsonemidae > Acarapis > Acarapis woodi. The sequence continues at coordinate 2,012 of BLXL01005221.1, read as the reverse complement.
CATAAATAAAACTCAATTACACGGATAATGCAATGTGAAATCTGGAGAAAATAGGTTGAAAGCACTTATTAAACTATATATATTTGAATGAGAGATCCAATTTTATGTAAAAAAAAATTTTATATTTTGTATGAAATATTTAAGTTGATTTATCGAATGGCCTTAAATTGGCTGTCATAATTGTAAAAAAATCAAAAATGTACAAATTAAAACATGTATTTTATATATATTTAGGTAAAACAAATTAGATGCTAAAACGTCAAACTTAAGTTCACTAAAAATCGAAAGCAGACTAAACATTTATAACATAGATTGATTGAACAATGTAATCAAATAATGATTTAAACGAGAACACACTTTTTTTGTTTTTTCAACTGATTTTCGTTAGATTAAAAGTTGAAATTAATTGAGCGAAAAGATAATTAAATCAAATGTAGATAAAGAAACAATTCTCGTAGAGTGTTTTAGCCTAATGTTGAACTGAAAGTGAAATAACAAAAAATAGCAGCGTTCTTATCTACCGTAACAATCAACATGCACTGATTTATGAACTCAGCCGGAAAGGAATTTCATTCACATTCTAATGTTTCGCTTCATATTGAACATTACTGCAATTACTTTCTTTGTAAATTGTAAGTCCGCTTTGAACCATGCACAAAATCAACACATGTATCAAAGAGAATTTGACGCGAATAATTTATCAGCATATTTTTTCTATGTAGTTCTCACGTATTACCAAACCGAAGTAAATTCGAACCGTGTTCATAATTGTCTGTCTGAGTTTTCAGCTTTAAGTATTTTTAAACGAAAAAGTGCATTCAAGCAATCAAAGTTTGATGTTATTTAAGTCGAAAATCTTAAAAACGTTAGACGACAAGGATATATGGATGAAATTGCTTTTCATAATTTTTCACAAAAAAACTTTTATACCATTATGGTTACTGTTACTTCATTAAATAATTATTTTTTTTTATTTAATAAATTCACATTCTTAAAAAATATATGAATTTCACAGAAATATTAAACGAAATTTTTTTTATGGAAAGCCAGTAATGATCATCATTAGCTAATTAATTTACCTTTTTTATCTTTGGTCAAAGTATAAATTGGCAGTTAGATCAATCAGTGTCAGAGATATTTTTGTTACATTGTATAAAAAAAAATGGATACTCAAATATTTAATTATTGTTGCTAAATATAATTAAAAAAAATACTTTGTTACTAAAATTTAGTATCCAAGTTTCAATCTGCATTACTTGTCAATGCACATAATGTCATCATTAGGCTATTAAAACGTCTAGAAAGCACCCCTACAATGCCTCTTAATAGTGACATTTAAATTAAGTTTTTTTTTAATAAAACGCTGCTGGACTGTTGCAAGGGGCAAGCGAATCAGATAGAATGGTAATAGAATTGTCTAAGACACAAAGATTTGTTTAAATTGTCATGAGACAGTGATGTGAAGCGATTTCCTGTTGAGAAATTGAATTTTACTTTCTATCATATAAAGTTACAGACAGTAGCTCGAATAAATGCTTATATTTGATATTTGAAATTACTTATTTGTAAACGATTCAAAGTTACCTAACTAAATACAAAGATAATCTATATAATATATAAACGTATATAATATATATTTAATCAATGCTTATAAGAGCCAATGCAGCTTGAGACAGCATGAGGCATGATATATTTAATTAGAAAAAATTGTGCCACAAAATCAGATTTTTCAAGAATTTTTTAAATGATCAGAAAAAAGTAAGATCAAAAAAAAAGATTGACGTCTCAATTTGGCTTTTTAATCTGTTTATTTAGCCACTATTTTGAATCTCAAAAGTTTGAAATTGTTTACATATTTGCCTAGCAACATTTTAGTAAGATTAAAAGATTTTTTTTTTTTACTTCAATTTTTTGAATTTTATAAAGTCTTCAGATAATTTTTAAGAAAATTTTTCGTTTTCAATTGATTGTATTTGTAATCAAGTTAATTCTAATTTATTCGATTTAGAATT
>BLXL01005211.1:0-13776 GCA_023170135.1 Acarapis woodi | reverse complement strand
TAGGATAAGAATCAAAAAATTACAATTATCAAAGTCTAATTTAATAATAATTATTTGAATTTTAAAATCATTTAGAACTGTTTCTCAATATTTTTTAATATTTTACAATACTGTTTTCAAATCAAAAGATATAAATAGTCGTAACACTTGCTATCGTACGCTGCAATAATTAAAAGTACTTTCATTTTTTTTTACATTTTCATTTCTAAAGAAAAAAGTAAGGTTTTCAGAATTATTAAAATTTTATATCATGGCATGAGGCAATAAAAAGTTCAAATGTAAACCTTACGAATATTTTATAAAATTACGGTTGAATTTAATTAATTTTTTGTTGCATTTATTCAATCGACTCTTTATATAGTTTAATTTCGGATCAGCTTTTTAAATGTGGATTAATAAATTATATTTGATTTCGATATTTAACTTTCAACTTAGTTTCATGGGGTTTTTTTAATTTGACTGATGAAGAATCATCATAATCTAGAATCTTATTTTTTATGTCTAATATTCATTCATGTTTTTTGAATATAATAATAAAAGACTGATTCATAATTATATAATATTCTGATTGCTTTAGAAAAAAATACAGATTTTTTCGGATAATTTTAATATAAGATTAATTTATAAGTAAAAAAAAAATTATTTATTATTGTCAATTGAAAAATGGTTATTTTATTTAGATTAGAAATGATAAAAAATTCAATTTTTGTATGAATTTATGATACTAATAAAAATGGGCGGAAGAATAAATAAAAAGATACTTTTTTCAAAATTCATTCCTCTTTGGTAAATTAATTTCAGATATGTCTTTTTTAACTTAAGTAACTGATAAATTCAACGCCAAATGGAACAAAAAATTAATTTGATATGTAAAATCAGTTAGGTAATTTTTTAATTTTCTAATTTGATTTCTCATGCTTGCAATTTTTTATTTTTAAAATTTTGTTTTACCAATTAATACTTTATGCACATTTTTTTCCACATTTATTAGACATACATAGATGAAAAAATTTAAAAAACATTTTTAAATCCCATTTGCATAAAAGAGATAAAAAAAAATTTTTTGAAAAACATATTTCACACATTTAATGATAAGTCAAGAAACAAGCAAAAGGTGATTCAAACAACAAATCATTACTTTGAGATTTATGCCATTTTTTTACTTTTCATTTAACATGTCAACTACAACCCGAATTACGTGCTCAATATGATCTATTACTTTAATTTGTTGAACATTTACAACACTCAGAGAACTTGATAAAAATTTTTTGATTTGAAAATTAATTGGCAAATTTTAAACTAAAAACAAACGAAACTATGAAGTTTTCGTCACTGTGAAAATCATTCATCTTAAAAAGTAGTTTTCTTTTTTTTTACTTTCACAGAAATTTGCAGAGATATTAGAAGACAAAGAAAAATTTAGTTTAAAATAAATAAAATAGTTCAAGTGATAATATTTGGTTGTTTCATTTCAGAACGATCAAATAATTTTCAATACAAAGAATAGAGCTTCAACAGACAGAAATTTCGGACTTAATATTTTGTTAAAGACATAAAATTTAATAAAATAGGGCCTTCTTATAATAGTATTTCAAGTTAATGAAACTTAGTTTTGGAGATACTAAAATGATTTTTTAATATTTATTAAATCATTTTTTTGTTTATTTCTATCACGCAATTCTTATCAACAATTAATATTCAATACAAAAGTGAAAATTAAATAACTCATACACTTCAAAACATCATGTCAGAAAGTAAAAAATGCCTCTAAACAATTTTTTTTTCCAATATTTTTTGTTTCCTAAACGCAGTATAAATTTTAATTTTGGAATGTTAAATATAAGCCGCATAAGTATAAAAAAAAATACTGCCAATTTTCTAATGTTTATTAAATATTGTATACAATTTTAATGAATTTTTTTAGTGAGATCTTTAGACGAAACAATATCGAAAAAAATTAACGTTTCTCGCAACACAAAAAAATCATCGAAAAATAATTTTTACCAGAAAGCTTCAAATTCTATTATCTGTTTACTCCTTTGACCACCAGTAGAAATTAATTCTTGTAATAATATTTGCTATTGACTTAGAAATGTAATGCGATTCAATAACAAATTTAATTAAAAATTTATCAAAATATTTTTCGCTGTAAACTAAAAAATTTCTTTTTTAGAAATCTTTTTTTTTTTTTTTTTTTATATTTATAACATCTATAGATATAAATATTAAATAAATTCTGGACCATTTGCTCGCAACGTGATTGTTTTTCAAAAAAATCTTGAAAGGCAAAATAATGATTAGAAATCAACAGAGAAAATCGTCAAAACGAAAATAGAAATGTCTTACAAAGATAAATAATTTTTACCGTAAAGTGCGATATCTCGTACTCAATCTTATGTGATGGTCCATTCGATTTTCTAAAAATATTAATTCGATTATCTTTTTTTTTAAATTTTAAAAATAACCTTAATTTATCATTACTTACATCTAGTTGTTTTCAATTCGAATATTAAATAAATATGATTAATAAATATGAAAAATTCTTTAATTCAAGTTTCAATTTTAGAAAATTATAATTTCCTAACAATCTGTGAATCAATGAATTTTATCTTTTCTATCACAACTTTACTCATGAGGTAATGAATTCGACGATTAATGCTGAAATAATTTGAGTAATTAATTGTTTTGATTAAAAATATTGGGAAATTTTAAATAATTTTGAGAAAATTCGTTCTTATTATTAGAATTCATCCAACAAACATAAGAATAAAATCATTTATTTTTAAAGCTTTGAAAATTTCATAATTGAGATGATTTTTATTGGAATGAATTGAAAAGCCTCAAACTAACTTTTTAATGTATTAACTTATAATCATATGTTTCAAATCGAAAATAATGAGTATATCTGTTTATCGAATTCTAAAATATACAATTCACATAATCAATATTCATGGTTAATAGTGAATTGCAACATTGTGTTTATTGCATTGTATTATAATTTGTACATTGAAAAATATTTTAGGAAAACAAATGATTGAATTTTAATTATTTACAAAAAATTATACACCTCTTACTGTAAAATTGGTAATTATTATTGATAATCTCAAAAAAATTAAATATCAAAAAAATACTAAACATTTTAAATGTTCAATCTTTTTGCCTGATGATAGAAAACAAATTAATCGTCGGCTATCACTTTTAGTTTGATTTTAAAGCTTGATTTGTTTTTTTTGTAGATATTAATTTCTTTTTATATCACAAAAGATTAATTTTTTCGAAAGTTTCAATTTTTTGAAAATTTTATTTAGAAATTTCATCAAAAGATTTTTGTTAGGTATAAACAAAAAAATAATAAATGTGAATTAAAATAAACGGTGTTTTGCTAAATGTGTATTAGAAAAATATTTAATGATTTATAATTTCTCAGAAATTCTCAATTATTTTGTAAATATTCACTGCATATGTTGATTGAAATTGATCAGCGCATAGATAGTTGGTTTCAACACGCATTAAAAGTAATTTTAGTCGATAAAATGAAAAATTTAGATTTTTATTAATTTTTCTGAAAAAAAATCAATAATACTTTCATGAATAGTGCGATGGCGTGAAATCATCGAAGTGTATGCTCTTTTGTCAAAAAATTTTATACGGTTCCTAATAACATGTAACTAATGATAGCTAATCGAAATCAAAATTTCCGAATTTAGAAGCTATTGCTAAAGATAATAAAACCGTAATAATATTTTGAATGATCTTTTTTTAATTATAAATTTTACGCCGATCACATTATTAATGCACTGTTTATATTTATCGAAAATTCAGCTTTTTCTTAATTTTATTCAAAATATTGAACTCATTGCTTTGTTTAACAAATGAGAAAATATATTTCTTCTTCTTTTCAGCTCAATTAATAATTTTTTGTTTAATTTTTGTTTATAAAAAAACAAATTTTCTATTATTATCCAATTTTTTAAAATTTTTTTATCATGGAATTTTAATAATCGACATATTTGCAGATTCTAATATCATTTGATTAAAAATTTATTCGAATTGATTTTTCCTAAAAATAATGCAAAATTTTTCGAATTTGTAAAATTTAAATTTCAAACGTCTATAAATATCATGCAAAAATAATTTTCAATGAATTCGAGAGATTATATAATTTACTATTTTTATGGGTGAAAATGAGAATAATAGATTAGAAATTTTATTTTAGCAATTCATTTGGAAAATTTTTTTATTATGAATAATTACTTTGAAATTATTCCGAAATATTGATGATATAATCAAAATTCTTTATTTCCTCAACATAGATATAGTAAAAAAAACGTATGATTGAACAAGAAAACTTAGTAAAAGTGTGAATGATAAAAATTTATGATCGATTATATAGATCATCCGTATATGATAATTTCGGTCTGCGAAATCGATTACCACTTACTGGAAATTTTGATCTTTCTAGCTAGTAAATAAGTGACTATTAAATAAAATTTAATAAAATTCGGCTTTGATGTTAAATTGAATTTAGATTAAAAATTAAACATTAAGCGCCAACTGTTTTTTGTTGGAAAATTTAAACTTATTTACAGTTCGTTGACAAAAAAGTATTATGTAATTGGTGTATAAAAATTTGATCTGATTTTATTATTTTGGCGAAATTTTCTAATATAAATAAATTTTTCATTAATTTTCATATAAAACAGGATCAATTGATTTTTATTAAAAAATCCAATGATGGTTTTGGAAAAAAAATATCTGCGTGGAACCGCTTTAAATATTAGATGAAAGAAAAGATTGTTTATCAGAAAACATTTAGACAATCGAATCTTTAGCTCGACAAGAGTAATAAACTTGAGAATTTGACTCTAATAATGCTCATTGATTTTAAATTTTTTTTTTTTTAAAACTTAATTTTTTATTTAATAATCAGCAAATAATTTTTTCAGAAACAAAAACATAGCTATTTTAAAATTTTGCCGTTTTCTGCTCTCATAAAATTTCAAGTAATAATTTTTTAAGTTATGTAAAAGATTTATTTGTAATTTCAGATCAAATTAAATTAGGTTGATATCTCAACTTTCTAATTTTATTTATACATATATATATTATATATGTCATTTTTTTTTTCAAAAATTTTAATAATATTTAAAATAATATTATTTCGAGAAATTGTGGCTAATCAAGGTATTAAATTGGTGAACATTAAGTTGAATATTGGATATAAACTAAAAATTATCAAAATCGAAAATCTAAAATTTCCTTATATAAATGAAAAATTAAAATTGATAGTCGAAATAATCTATTTAAGTTTAAATTGAATAAAATAATCAGATCACATAAAAAGAGCTTTGTTAGATTTATTTTTCCAAACAAAAAAAAAATGACTGCTTCATTAGTTCCTAGAGTCTACTGATTATTGTTAGTAAACTCAACCTAAGGACCCCTGTTGAATAAGTATGAGACATTTTCAATCTTACTCATTTTAATCAATCTCCTAAATACTACTATCAATTGAATGTCTCACCATTTTCACAACATTTTCTTTTTAAATTTAATCAATAAAAAGAAATATTTTAATATTTCGTTGGTTTTTTTTATAATAACAATTAATTAGACAGAATAATTTAACATCTTTAATAAATTATCTTCAATAAAAATTGATTTCTTAAATTTGAATTTTTATTTCTTATTGGTAGCAATATGCTTCTTAACTTTTGAAAGTTATTTATTATTTTCAAAAAATCTTTTAATTAAAAAAACTAATATTTTCTTGAAAATGATTCCATACAAGTATCTATTGATTTGTATTTTAATTAATTATTTTATTTTGTATATTTTGTATAATTAAAAATTACTATACCGATGATTTTCTTAATTTCAAAATCAATTTCTATTATATAAAATTTTATAATCAGGCAACAAAAAATAATGAAACAATAAATTTTTTTTCCAAATTTTTTCTCGTGCAAATTTAAAATTATGTGTGTCAGGTAAATAATTATTAATTAGTTTGAAGCAATGAATTTCCGTTTTATGTGTCTTAAATGACATTTCGTATTGAGCACAAGTTAGATCCATAAATGTGTATCAGTTCATATTAATTTGAACGAATAAACATAGTCAAGGGCAGTAAAAATTCTTATTTATATGATTGTATGAGTGGGTATATATCAAAATTTTTTGATTTTGTATTTTTTTTCTTAAAAAATTAGTCTCTTTGTTTAGCAGAAATAAATCATTAACGCTTGAAAATTCAATAACAAAAACAACAAAAAAAAGAGGCAAAAATTAAAAATTAAATGAGCATTGCTATATTTAGAAATGTACTAGTATTTATTCTAAATTCGCCGCTTGTAATGTAAAAATTTAAAAAAAAAAAGGTTTGCTTACATAATTCAAAAAAATTGCCACTTCAAGATTCTTTAGCTTATAAAATGGTCACGAAATGGCTAGCGGTTTCTAAATAATTGGAAATATTTAACAAAGCTACTTACACTCAAAAAAAAAAGAGAGCATTTTTATTAAAGTATGCCTCCAGAGAAGCTAGGTTGAATAAATTTAAGTTAAAGACTTGTATTTTTCTTTCATTTACAAAGAGAATTTTTGTTCAAATTGTTTCGATTTACATTCGCTTATGTAATATTTGATTTACATGGATTGGTACTTTTATCAATGTTAAATGTATTTATAAAATGGTGTAGAAAAAAGTAAACGTTCAATTGAGTAGAAGGTGAATGTATAAGTTTGAACAATATATATTGCTTAGAAGGCATAGAATAATTTTGAATAATATATTGTAGAGAAAAGTATGCGATTAATGTTCAGCGTGATGTTTAATTTGTTTTACATGGACTTTGTTGTAAACTTTGAATGCATTTTAATGTCTGTATTAATTTAAAATTTAGAATTGAAAAAATAAAAAAAAATAAAATAAAATAATAGAATAATAGAATAGGATAGATAAAATAGAATAATAATAAAATATAATGAGATAAAATATAATTATAATTAAACAAAATCGAGGTTTTTCCATTTATATTTTTAGCTAAATATAATTACTATTAGTATAAATTACAAAGGAAATAAAAATAAAAAAAAAAAATGAAGAGGTTAAAAATAATGTTTGCTAAAGAACATATATTCTTAAATGATATTGAAAGAAAAATAAAGGGAAAGTCAACAAGTGATCAATTAAATTTAGATCATTATCCTAATTAGTATTGTAAAATAAAGCTCGGATTCGCACAAAAACCGAAATTTAATTATTGTAAACAAAAAAAAAAATGTAAAAAGAAAACCTTGAGCTTGATATTCATGAACTACAAACAAGAATTTGCATATCAGTTTATCCATCATAACATCTGTTTAGAATGGTAGATATTACATTACTTTTCGAATGTTCAAATAAAAATCGCATTTTAGTGATGTCAGTAAATATCTGGCCAACTTAAAAGAGATTTCTTAGAGATACTAATATAGTAATGATATAGTAATCTACGCTATTTTACTATTTTTTACTTTCATTATATTAATCGAATGTTAAAAATTAGTTTAAAAAAAAAATTTCGGATAACTATTTACTTAAAATTTTCAACATAAAATCATAAAAATTTTATTTTTTCTTTTTAAATAATACAGTAATCAACCAAATATGTCATTGCTTTATATAAGAATTTTATGTGCATATTTTGAAGACTTTATAACTTGCAATTATTAGATGAAATTTATATAACGAACAAATTAAAAAACAAGAAGAATAAGAGATTTTCTTCGATTTTCTATAGCGCATACTCTGAAACTTTAATATCAAAGAAATTTGAGAGATAATGGGAATAAAAGTGATAATCATGATAGTAGAATGCGACTATATAATGTACTGATAATGATGAAATAATCATCCACCTGTATACAGAATGTCCAAGTCCATATTACTTCCATATTACATAATACTTGTTTCACGCTCCTCTTTTATTTCTAGTCGGTCAATGTGCGTAATACACAGAAGGCAGCAGACCTTACATAAGTACATTGACTTTTTTAGACTGAATTATACCAAAACATAGTCTTTATTCTCTGAGTCAGCACCAGCCGCAAAAAGTAGGCAAACTAATTCTGCATCATCCTGCAGCGCATTTTTGCTTCGCTGAGTGTACACCGGAAGTAAAATCTTTTTTTATCTATATACAAGAAGTCGAGTAAATACACAGCATTAAGTCTATAGTTGATTCTTCCTCTCGTCTCCTGTTTTTTACTATGTTTTAGTTTCATCAAACTTTAAGAAAGAACTTAAAAAATATAGCGCATAAAGTGAAAGTAAACTTGTAAATTATAAGTTGTGAAAACGATAAAAAAAAACCCGGAAACAATAGGTTTTCTCCTTTCTTTTATATAAAAATTTTTTTCGACACAGTTTTGAAAGAAAAATTAAACTTTTGCTAATGCTATGTAGGCAATTAGAATAAAAATAGCAGGGTGACTCACACAATTTGTAAATAAGAATTAGAAATATCTGCTAATAAGATAATACGCTAAATTTACAAAATATTTAAATAAAAAACCTGATACGAATATGTGACACGTATGTACAATTTAAAAATCAATTATTATCATTGAATAAATTATCTAATGTATAAAATACTATTAATGGAAATAGAAGATGAGAAAAATTTAAAATCAGAAAATAATTTTTATCAATCACTCGCACGAATTATTTTTTTGAACATTTTCGAAAAGAAACAGCATTAAAATTATACTATTTTTGATCCTATTCTATAATTTTTTTTAGTAAATTTCGAATTCGCTGCTCAAAGTCCAATTTAGTTTTGCCATTTAAAAAAAACTTTTACATTATTTCGAACAATAGCAAAAACTTTGAATTTGATTTGAGTAATAACTTTAATGAATCTTTTAAATTTACGGAGAAATGGATAAATTTTCAGAAAAAATCTAAATAAGAAATATAAAAATTTTGGCGAATTTATTTGAATAAAAAAAACAAATGATAAAATTTTTTCACACCTAAGTTCTGAAAAAATGCTTTCTTGCAAACAATGAGGAAAAACTTGCAAGCGAAATGTGAAGAAGCTAATCATTTGGGTCTTTATCTCTATAGATTAGATTACGTGATGCATAATACATTAAAAATTTGGTAGATTATGAGTTTACATGTTCAAACTCATCTAGTCAAAAAATTTAAATTTTCAAAACTTTCTAACACACTATTACGTATCACAATCTTCATCAAAAAGTAGTGAATGAGGTAAATTTAGTGACATAAATACAATGATAATTAAAGGAAAGCATTAATTATGTGATTAACATTCTATCAAGAAAAATAAGAGGCCAAATTTTCACACAAAAAAAAGCATATCTTATGTATGACTTGAAAAAAATATACAAAAAAATTAATGAAATTTTCAATATTCCAAATATCTAGAAAAATTATATATACTAGATAAATAGAAATAAAAATATCGAGTATATTTGAGTTCGATTTCAAAAGTGATGAATATAATAAATGAAATTATTGATTAATACTCTTTAGTATTTATATATTTATTACGAAAGATCAGTTTTAGGATTAAAAAGAATTTACTAGCTTTGATTACAAAAATTGTTAAATTAAATTCTAAATATAGAGATCGACATAAATAACAGTAATTATCAGATTTTTAAACACATTCGGGTTTGATAAACAAGTTGTGAAAAACCGTATGTTGAGTATGTATTTTTTAATTTAGAATTATATGAATATTTTTAAAAACAGATTGACCAATTTTTTCGTGAATTTTAGACAAGTGCCAAAGCCAACAATGATTTTAATGTTTGTCATTCAAGGAAATCTTTCAACACAATTAAACTATAATAAAAATTAAATTAAAATGATCATTAGTTTTTCCAAGAAAAGATTTTATTTAAGTCACATGTAAATTTTTAAAATCCAATGATACTCCAAATTCATTTAATCTTCTATAAAGTACATTTTTTTTTTTTCAAATTTCAAATAGCATAAATTATCTTTTTAGGTTGAATCGAGCATTGAATTAAACAATCGTTTGCAGACACTTTCTGCACATTATGCATTACATTCATAAAATTAACCTGTAAAAACTCAAATAGCAGATTTTGGTTGATATTGATCTTCCATTTGCACCCTGATGTGAAATTTTTTTAAATATTGTTTCATATTTTTTATATTTTCTTCACTTTTCATTGATTTCTATTTTGTAAAATTGATGATTATCTTTTCTCTAGCCTTTGATTTGAAGAAATAGCACGTCTATATAAGCACTATTAAAGCTAATATGATTCAAAAAATATTTTTTAGTTGGGAGATCGAATATAAAGACAATTAGTATCGGATACACTCTCATAGCTAATCTTCTAACATACAATTCATTAATGAATAAACTATTTAGTCAACTCACAAGATACTCCAGGGATGCATCAAAATCAGGTTTTATATACTCGGAAACGACAAAAGTACCTTTTCAATTTTTCCCTAAATTCGGATTTTATCAAAAAAAAAAAAAACGGGAACACAGTGATTTCTAAATTTTTACGATTCAAATATTTGTTAATGTTTTTCTAATTAATTTGATTTTTCGATTTTCTATGAATAACTTGAAAATTAAAATTCTAAAATATATATAATTAAAAAGCAAAAACAAATAATAATGATAAAATTAAAGTTTGAGTTATGATTGAATAGTTATTTATAAGTATTTTTTGTATGATACGCTTTAGATATACCTTAGATAAATTTTATGTTTAGCTCAAATCGAATAATTCAATGTTCAATAAGAAAAAGGTAATAATAGAATTTATACAAAATTTTTGAAATAAATATTGGCAAGTCTCACTAGTTAAAAAAAAGGAAATGTAAATATAATTGTAATGTCATCGTAAAGTTATTCTCATATGGATACTCTAAAACTACTCGAATTAATAATATCAAGCATTTATATATAATTTTAATTCCAAATTTATTATATTTTTCGTAATAAAATTTAGTACTATAAATTAATATTAATATTTATTTTAGAAAATATTGTCGAAAATGTTTCACACTTTATGTAATTGAATGAATGGTATAAGATTATACTGACATGCGATAACAAATTTAATTTTAGTTTTTATTCGAAATAAATTTTTTTTTTCATATTATAACTAAATTCGAAAAAATAACTATAGTTTTTGAACAGAAAATTTTGCTAGTCAAGTCTAGAATCTGAAAAGAATTTAAATCTTAAAAAACTTTTAGATTATAATATGAAATGCGATAATAATTTCAGCATAATATTATTGGTCATTGGAAAAACTCGGTTGAGATTTTTTTTGCATAAATTAATAAGCATCAAATTCAAGCATCAATATATAGCACAAAAAAAAAAATGTTTAATCAGAAAAAACGATTTTGAAAATCGTGAGATTAAAGGAAAACAAATATTTTGTCGCGAAATTTTGAACATTAACTAATAAAAAATTAGACTCGAGATTTATTAAAAATTAGAATCAATTTTTTTATTTATAAATACTGCATACACATATTCAATTTTTTTTTCCAATATTTATATTTATTATATATATCATCATACATTTGATTAAAAAAAACTAATAATAATAATTTGTGGTGCTTGTGGAAAACCAAAAGAAACTATAAAAATAGACTAAATTCATTTTTAAATTGAGAAATTGAATCTTGATTTTGGTTGTTCAGAAAAAAAAAGATTTCACCCCTAGAAATAACGCCTAGTAAAATTGACCAAATGTTTGCATTGCGCTCAAATGAAATAATAGTAAATATTTATCCGAATGATTTAATTTGACAGTCAAGCTTGAGAACTGAATTCATATGTAGTGTATATTGACATGTGATTCATTCATGTACAAATAATCAGCACACAAAAGTGGAATGTATCAAGCGATAACGTAGTCGAATATAGAGAAGATACATCTTAGCTGCAAAATTCACAATGTTATTCGAAAATTTATATACTGAATGATGTATCACCGAATTTGTGTCACTTTTTTCATATCATCAATATTTTTTCTCTGCATTAATAAAATAATTTCGAGACATCAAACTAGCTTTTTGAATTTTATCAAATCACACGTTTTTTGAATAATGTACTATTTAATAGTGCCCATTTCAAGGTATAATTCAATAGTTATTTTCACGTAAAATTCAATTGCTATGCTCCGCTGGAATAGTCATTTGCAGGCATACATTTACAATGTTATTTAAATACTAAATTTAATATCGAGCACATAGTACGGAATGCATAATTAGTTCATTCGACTTTTCGTAGTCAACTATTCTAAAAAGGAGAAAAACAAGAAAAGAAAAAATACTTAGATCCAGATGCTAACTCTTTTATTTTTTTTCAAAATTGCTTTCAATGATATTTATTTTTAAATACTATTATCTCCCTATTTCACATTTTTCATTTTTATTTTTAAAATTCAGTCTCAATAAATTATCTATTTTCACTATATCTTGTAATTATTTTTCAAACACAAAATTAAAAAAACGCAGTACTTATTTGATTCTTCAACCACAAACTTCATTGAATTTTTTTATTGAATCTTAAAGACTATCATTTTGATCATTGTCCGATTCATATGTTTGCCGATTGTGAATCAGTCATCTAATTTTAAAGTAAATTCAAATTTATAAAAAAAAATAAAACACTTTTTAAATGAAAATGATGAATCGAGAAAAGAATATTAGAAACACAAGAGAACATAAATTATAAATTGATACTTTTTCGTTCGATATTTATCTAACTTTCAGCTAAAATTCAAAGTTAAAATAAATGTATATACTATTTGCGAACTATTTTCCAAGTTAATAATAAATTTAAGCTTAATCAATCCTAAACTTTAAAAAAAAGGTGATACATATGTTGAACAAAAACAAAAATACTCTGAAAAGAAAAGTAATGTATTCATTGAAGCATAGCCATTATTTTATATAAGCAAAGTAGTATCAAAAGATTTTTAATTTTCAAAAATGCATGAATCATTATAACTGGTGATCAAATTGAAAATATTCAAGTACCAATAGAAAATTATTTGCTTTTTATTGAAAATATTTCACTACACACTGATTTCTATTTAAATTTAGCAGGAATTTTTTTAAATAACTATTTAAATTAATTTAACATTATATTTGAGTATATAAATAAATAAATAGGAAAATTGTTGTTGAAAAATAAGTATTTTTCAAGGATTAAGAAAAAAAATACATATGCAGACATAAAGAATGAAAAATAAATTTATATTGAAATTAAAAAAAAGCTAATTTATTCAAAATGATTATCTTCTCTAAATGATGAAAAATTGATTAGAAATCATCAATATTCTAGTAATTCAATTATTTATCGGGCAATAAATAGTTTCAAATTAAAATAGGTTGCATGCAAGTAAATTTCTAATCGGTAAGAGAATTATAATACAGAACTGATGAAAATTCAGTAAATAGAATACTTTTGACCAATGCATCTAAAGCTTTAAAAGATCGAAAAATTATGAGAATAGTTATTTTGAAAATTTTCAAATATCAAAATAAAAAAAATTTATTTTAGCTTTCTCACTTGCAAAAAATATCCAAATTATTTTAAAAATAGGAAGCGGAAAATTAATTTCGAAAATTAAAATTTTTTTTATACTTTATTTTTTGATATATATTTTCAAAGCAAACCTATTAATCTTTTGCTATCTGTCTTTACACAACCTTTTACTTCAATCTAAATGGAAATTATATTATTAGGT
>BLXL01005206.1:0-15824 GCA_023170135.1 Acarapis woodi | reverse complement strand
CATGCACTAAAAATTGATCTGGTACAATTTAGGACTTGTTGAAATATAATAAAAAATAATGAATATGGATAATTAAACTTGTTTTCAGCTGGATTGTTTTCAAATTTTTTTTATTCGTCAATTAATATATTATTTTTTGAGCATTTATAAAAACCACAATTCAGATTTTTGTGACATATTAAATATGTTTTGGGTTGATTCTTTACAAATCTTTTTTAAAATGTATAAATTATATAATGTGCATTAAAAATTTTTTAAAAAGTTTTTGAAAACTTTAAAAGTTTATCTCATATTTCTGTATACTGATCGAAATAACTGAATTTCAAGCTAAAATAAATAATCTAGGAAAGATAAATCAATCAGACTATTAATTTATTAAAAGTTCTTATATAGGTTTTGAATTTTGATTCGTTATTGAAATAAATTTCATAGATAAAATTATATAAATATATTTGAAAATAATAATTATCATTATTAGAGAAAAATATTTTCAGTAATCAATATTCGTAAATGGATAAAATACTAAACACATATCAATTATAATTAATGTGATGGACAATTAATGTAATTGTTTGTTTTTACAATAAAAAAAATAAACTGTGCGCATGTGTTATATTTCATTACAATGATATATTGAGTCAATACAATAAAAATGATTATACAATGAAATTACGTAAGTCACATGAAACAGAACTTTCTCTTGTATTAACCTTTTAAAAATTTTAAAAATTTTAAATAATTTACTTATCAAGTCAGGCTAACAGAATTTAATAAACATTATATAATCTTCAAAATCAATAATAAAAATTTTCGAAATGCCATCTAAATTAAGCAAATTTAGCATTTTAAGTAAAAAAAAATTCATTATGTGCTTTCTAAGTAAAATTGAAAAAAAGTGAATAATATTTGCAATTTATATAAATTAATAGAAATCGTAGATTAGAACAAAAAGCGAAAAATAAAGTAACAAGTTTTAGGTAATTTTAATAAAAAAATTTGTTATGAGCAAAAATTTTGAAATTTATAATATAATATCACGTAATATGCAAAATATTTTTTTAAAGTGGCTCTAAATATTTATATATGTTTCAGAAAAGTCTAAATCATCTTTGAGTAAAAAATCGTTTAAGCACTTCCGAAAAACGCATAATGTTAAGTTGAATAAATTCGAGTTAGAAGAGTTTATCATTTATGAAACATTCGATCTAGTTGTAAACTCAAAAGTAGATCCTGATAAGTTCAATTAATATGTAAGATTTAGTCGAAAAAGAATTAGTAGAATATAAAAAAACACGAGGATATTTAATGATTTGATTTTAAACAAATAATTACTCAATTTACCAGTCACTTTAGTCAATGCTTTATGAATGGTACTTCTAAGCTAAGAACTTTACACTCTAAAACATTTCGAATTATGTGCACATCATTTTCAAAGTTTTTAGGCTAGTATCGCAGTTTTTAAACTCGAAAATTCTCATTACGATCAAGAGCCCACTTAATGAGAGCTTGTTGCTAGATTTTCTAACAGGCCGCTAATCAAACTAAATAAATATTATTGAATTTGACAATATACAAATAGATCGCTTAATCAAAATGTTGTGAAAATATATAATATTTATACATATTTATGTTGACTTGAAATATTTATAAAAGAAAAAAAAACGCCATTAAAGGTATATAAAAATTAAACTTGGAAAAGTATTTCTTTTTATGTAATAGAGCTTTTGATATCGTCAATTTTGAAGAGTAGATCAAATTTACACGATGTGCAATATCCAATATTTTTTTTTTCTATAATTTAACCCGAGGCAAGATTTTAATTTTTCTTTTTGAAAAAATCGTGTGACAAATGTTGATTTGATTTCAGATCATTGATTGGAAAATGGAGTGAACATTCAAACAAATTTCGACTAAATTTACAAGTTCTCGCTACTATGTATAAACGAACTTTCATTTGTGTCGAGAGTCGTATGAAGTTGCCTGTACTTATATCAAGTCTCATAAATGTAAAAAGTTCATTTTTGAATAAAAATCCATACCTAAAGTTCAAATTTTGAAAGCACAAAAAGATCTGAAAAGTTTCAAATAGTTGATTAAATTTGTGAATCCATTAGTCCGTCAATTTTATTTAAACTGAGCCTGAAAAACATCATTAAACATTTCACCAACAATGATCTAAATATTATCCTTACATATGTAAAAAAATAATATATATGTATTGCTATTGTAAGTATAGGTGATCCAGATCATCCAGTGAAAAATACACACAAGATCTAGCTTGCTGATAAATCGAATAGATTAACTGTTGATTTGAAATCTTTTGAAACAACAATTGGCTATCGATTTCCATAAAACTCAATACAAACGATACAACTTATGATACTTTGAAGCTATAAATTTTTTTATTGTTTAAAATATTGAATTTCTTTACAACTTTTCTAAACACTTTGTATTTTTCACATAATGAGAAAATGAGAAGTTCAAAGCCTGATTTTTCAGAAAAAAAATTTAATGAATATTGACTATTCGATACTTTGAAAAAATCAGTCTTTTTAATGGTTTTCTAACCTTTTGAGTGAAAAAAAAATTATACTTAATTTTTTCTTGTTTTTTTAGACTTAAATGGGAAAAGTTTTACAAAATAGTAGTTTTTTACTGATAAGCTTTTTTTTTCCGTAAAATAAGTTTTCTCAATAATTCGACAAACGATTTATAGAAAATTTACAAAGAAACCACAAGTAAATCTAAAATATTTCAATATGAATTAAAAATACAAATATACGATAGAAAAAAAATGTATCTTAAGTTACAAGTGACTCTCAAAACTCTCGTATGGTAACTTGTCGATATGAAAACTTAAACTGCATTTAAAAATGCAAAAATCAAGAAATCAAGCAGAAGTCTAAAAATTATTAGTCTTTAGTATCGAATTCTGGTCTTGTTCGATGGACTGGAAAAATATTAAACTGTTTATAAAAATTCTTAAATTTGATATTTTGTTTAGCGAATTGTAGGGATAAATTTGTAAATTTAAACTTTTGTTTGAAAACCGTTCTCGATTGTTTAAGCCATTGTGTATATAAAATTTTTTAATAAATATTTAAATTTTATTTTTGATAAGTTCAATGTAAAATGGATGTAATATGTTAGAGAAAATAAATATGCTTTATATTCAAATCATTGAATAATCAGAATTTGAAGCAAAAAAAAAATTAACACTCAAAGCAAATAAGAGTAAAAGTTCATATAACAAAAAAGCAATTGGTTTATATGTTAATCTGTTTAGACATTAAATCTAAAGGAAAAGGTCATTTGCATTTTAATCATTTAAGTTGGTAGGCTCATTCATATTTTAATTTATATTTAAATTTTGATTAGCTTGCCATAGATTAAGCCAATGTTTGAACACTATAGGTTCGTCATTGCAGGTAAAACAAACAAAGTGTGCTTAACGTAGTATATAACTAAAATAATCGGCTACAAAATTTCCAATAAACATCTCTATTTATATAATATATCCTTACAATATGTTTCGACATCTCTCACCATTTTTTTTGTCGCTTTACTTAATGAATTTAACGAAGAAATGAATTTTAGAGAAAAAAATAGCCTAAGTCACAAGTTTGCTAAACTCATTAATTCACGAATGACTAATTTTATGAAACTTATTAACTTACCGCATAATTTAATGACTACTCACCATAGTAATATAACTGAATATCTATTCAAACTTCGAATTTAAAAAATCAATTAAATCTAAAATTTTATTTCATTTATTCATTTTTTAAGCAATAGTTGTAAATAATATATATATATAAGGTAAAAACAATAACTTTCTCAACTATATTTAGTGTAACTATATTTTCTCATAAAATTGAAAATTCAATTTTGGAATTGATACCTTAAATTATATAATAATAATATAAGTAATATTTTTTCTGTTTGAAACAAAATTTCAATTCCATCAAAAAAAAAATTGATAAATTTTTCTCAAGAAATAGCTTATCACTAAGCTTAAATTATAATTTTAATATATGAGAAAAATGCATAAATATTTGAGATGAAACCATGCAAAAAAAAAATATGAATATTTGCAATTGATATGGTGAATCTCGAAAATAATTTAAATTTATTTTCCTCACTAATTTTTAGTCCCTTAATTTAAATATCTAAAAAGATTAAATAGTATTTTAATACTTGAAATTTTGTAAAGTTTAAAACACGTGTAAAATCTTGAGATTTATTATCCATTCATTTAGAATCTATTCATATTTAATGCTTATATTTATGTTGACGGCTAATCAAAAATAAAAATATAAAATTTTAGTGAAATTTATGAAAACATCTATCACACCTGGAATTTTTTTTCACCATATATCAATTTGATCTTTATTTTATTTTTTTTAAACTGTTTTGCATAGATTATATTTTAGAAATTAAGTATGGGTCAAATCGATTAATAAAATAATGTGATTCGTCGCTCGAAAACATATTTTTGGCAGGAAAAATTAGTGTGAAGATCTAGAATAACAATAAAAATAGTATAATAAGAAAACAATAATTAACTTATAAATAAGTTAGAGCAAGTCATTTAGCTAATATCGAAAATAGTGAACTCACTTAACAATTTTATGAAAAATTTAGAACCATAGTAGATTCACAAAAGCGTAAATTGTAAGTTATTTTTATAAAAATACTAAGTTTAAAAGTTATATAACTTATAAATAAGTGTTAAAAGGCCACTTAAGAAATTCTAGATCAGTGATGATTGCAAAGATTGAATGGAACATTTGAGAACAATAGAAATCATTATTTCACAGTTTAATACTTCAACAAGTTATTCATTGAAATTTTAGACACACCATATTGGTACTGGTTTATTTGCAATATTTTGAATATTCAAAATATTCAAAAATAATCTAGAACAAATTTGTAACGGTGTGAAGTTGACGGACAAAAGCATTATCCAAAGTGCCTATCAAGTTCACATTACCAAGTGTGAATTGTCAAGTGTATCTGAACGGTTTTAAAAAATGTCTCAAGTGCGTGCATTAGAATGTGAATCGTGTTTTGATCTATTTGATCACATTTTTTTTCAAAATTTTATTCAATAAAAAAAATGTATTTAATGCATCAAGAATTTTTCATAACCTAGTTTGAATATGAATATTTTGAAATGCATCTAAGATTCAATAATATAAATTGAATTCAAATTCAAAAAAGCTAATTCGTCTATTCAAAAAAACTATGGATGAAATTTGTTTGTCTAAAATATAGAAACGAGAGTGTCTGAAAATTTTTCAATGAGTTTTTAATTTTTGTAATCGGTGTTGCGGTAAGTGTGTCCCTGACATTTTTAAGCGACCTCTTTGTTTAACTAAGAAGTACTTGCATTTATTTACATAATATATTTGAACCATTTAGAAAAAATGAAAAATGCACGCGCTCAATTGCTTTCTCTCTCGCATTTATCGTTTCAATTTACATTTTTTATAACAAATTCAAAAGTTCAAGTGTTCATCGGCTACGAAGAAAACTTACTTAGGTGCATTTCGAATAAATTGTAAAAAACTAAATAGATCGTCAAGTTCATTGATATATTACTCCATTTATATATTCAAAAATCTTTATAAATATTAACAAATTGTCGAATTTAAGTAAACTTGATGCAGTAACATGATAGAAATTATAAATGAACAAATATTAGATGCGCACGAAATGAGAAAATTGCTCCGATATTTTTATTTTTTATAATATTGTCAGGTCAATTAATCAAAATAATTCAAAAAGTGAGAAAAAATTTGTAAAGATTATTTTTTCGAATTTTTTCAGATAAAATTTCTTAACATTGTATAAATTATTTAATAGCCTTTAATTAATAACTATTTGATTTATCTGTTTGAATATAGGTCATCTGAAATATTTAGTATTATGGTAAATATGTTTTGAGGATGACTATTAATAAAAAATTGAAATTTTCAATTTTTCAAATTTTGCATTTACAAATTATAAGAAAATGAATGATTGAAAACATTGACAAAACAAGAATAAAATTTTTTTTCATCAAAGGCTGAAAGATCTTTACCACTACATGTTTTGTATTTTTTTTTGTCTTTTAATTGTTAACGAATTTATCAAGCCAGTGAAATTTTTTGCTTTATGATTCAATCTGTTTAAAATATATGATGAATTTTGTTTTTCATTAACATGTTTAATAGTAAATTATGAGCCATTAGATTTTTATCTATGGTTAAAAATTTTTAACTTTTTCAATTTTCTGCCCATTTCATTATTTCCTTATTTAAATCATAAGTTGCTTCCGTAAAATTAGGTTTAGCCATTATAATCTAATACGTTTTATCTGTTAAACTCGATAAACTAACCAGGTGTGATATATTGAAGTCTATTTCTTCATTTTTATCTGGTAACTTTATGTTGCAAATTATTTAATTTATCGATTTAAATTTTTTTAGAGATTCGAAGCCAAATTACAGATTGTGTTCAAACCTATATCTAATTTCAATTTTTGCTAAATAATATCTATTTTAAAATGAAAAATTTTTCGAAGTAGAATCAATCTATTGCCTTATGTTCATAAAAATGATAAATGATTTTTAATCAAATGATGATGGTTTTTGCGATATTGTTCTTGATCTAATTCTGATTCATCTAATTTCTCTGATAGATCCGATATTAGTTTAAAGAATGATTTTTTAGCTTTAACTTATTTTAAAAAAAAACCATTCAAACACAGTTAAATTAGTTTAACAAAATTGGTCAACTTGATATGATTGCTAAATAAACTTTCTTAGGTTTTATTGACTCGTTTTGCGATATTTCATCAGTACCAGCATCTAGGTCATATGATATACGTATGACAACTTTGCTATTCAAAGAGTAAATCTTTTCTTAATCTGTATTGATTCAATTTTAAATCTTTTTTATCGTTAACAAATTGTATCTTTTCGAATTTAGCAAATTTAAAAATATTTTTTCACTAGTTATAGAAAATTATATTTCAAATTTTGTTAGAGCTTATTTTTTCTTGAAAATTACCCGAAATGTTTTCTTCATAATTATATGATTTTAGTTTCATGGGAATTCTTGGTTCGAAAAAATGTATGCTTGTCTTTTGGTTTGCCGGAAAATTATCTAATTTGATAGTTATATAATGATTGAGAATTTGTATTGCCAATTTTGACTTGGTACGATTTGATTTTCTTCAAATAATTCCGGTTCTAAAATTTGTATATTAATCATTTCAAATATATCTAAAGATTTTAAAAAGCATTATTTGTTAATTAATAAAAATTTTATGCTTCATAAAAAATTTATGTTTATGATCATTTAAAAACAAATTATCAACAGGTGTTTTATATTTTTCTGTTGACATAAAATATTTTGATTTTGAATCAAAAAGAAAGATTTTGGTCAAAATAACTTTACCTTCCCTTTTATTTATTTTTTATTTTTTGAAGTATCAAAGTATCTTTGTTTTTTCAATTTATTTGTTGATATCTTTCTCTTATAATATAAAATAACTTTCTCAATAATTGAGGAGTTTTTTATAAAAAAACTGAAGTCAATCGAATTATGTGATTCCATTAATTGTTCAGAATTTTTTTCGAGGGTAACTGTAGATAATTTAATTTTCAGCTTATTTCTAAGAATACTTTTTCTATTTGAAACCAAAAATTGCAAGAGTATTTTTTTCGAATTAATTAAAAAATGATATGTAATTCGAAAAATACTTGTTGATTCTTAGATATTTTGATCAATCAATTTTTTAAATACATTGGCTTATGAATCTTTCTTTACGAATTTATTACTTTGAGTAAATTTGTCATTTTATTTTTTCTTCAAATCTAATCAGATTTGAAATCATTTATTTTGTTTACAATATTAATTGGCTTTAAATTATAGTAGCAAACCGCATCTCTTTATTGATGAAAGTTTGATTTCAACAAGAGTTTATTAGATTTTTGACAAAGATAAGCTTTTTATTAAGAAATCAGATTTTGTAATCAATAAAAAAATAATATTATAAAAACTAAAATAATCAAAAAATAATTTTGATTTTTTTCAAGAAACTGTCTTCTTTCGATCTTTGAATTTGTTTTTTGCGAATTGTTTTTCATTTTTTAGATTTTTTTTTTTTGTTTGATATTCCTATCCATTTCTCGAATTTATAATTGAATTTGATTCTTTCTTATTTTTTGATGGGACTTCAAAAAAAATATATAGAATTCTTTTATTATAAATTTTTTTATGTTTGAACACAGGATACTGATTTAATTTCAATTAAATATCAGAACATTATTTTGCGTGATGAGTCCTTTAGTTTTCGATTGCTTTATTCTTTAATTTTCAAAAAATTATTATCACTGTCTGTATTTTGTAGCAGTTACTTTGATTTTTTTTCAATGATATCTATTTCAAAAACAGAAATTTTTAATTGATTACTCATTTTTCCTTCCGAAAAATTTTATAATCCTTAACTATCTTTTAATCAACCTCTGATGCCACATTATGATTGCGAAAAAAACCTTAATTTAAATTTCAAAGATTGAATTTCCGAGTAATATTTTAGTATCAAAATAATAAAATTCTACTTTTTTTTTATGCCAATTAATCATTTAAGATTGTATTGTTTTTAGTAGTTTATCTCACGTTGTTATTTTGAATTTCTTATCGAAGTTAATCGAAATATTAATAAAAAAATTTGTAAATTTTTTTCAAATTATCGTAATTTAATCTAATCTAATGAACAATTTTAAATTTTTTGAATTAAATTTATATTCGAACGGCCTCGTGATTCATTATACTCTAAATTATTTTATATCTAAATATCGTTCTCCGAAATAAATTAATGTTTGGGCAATAACTTGAGATTATTTTTTATTTTAACTTTTGTGAAATTATTTTTCGAAATATTTTAATGCTGCCAACTTCTTTCAAGTCTTTCGATACTGAAATATCAAGATCAACATTAAGAAGGTTTGTTTAACTATCACAAAAATTATCATCAAAAGTTAACCCTTCGATTTTTCACTCTTCATTGGTTTTGATTGGTAAATTAGATAAAATTTCCGAATTATTATTCGCTTCATTACTACAAATTTTTTTTTAATTTTCATCCATCTTTCAATGGTTCGTCTAACTGAAATTTTTTTCAAGCAATTATTTGGAAATCGTTAAATTTTAATTTTACCTTTCTTTTTATTTTCAAATAATTCAGTATTTAATTGATAGCTATTAGTATTTGATTCGCATAAAGTATTTCGTCTTTGAAATTTTTTTTTAGTTAAAATGTCATTAAATAATAAGTCATTGCAGTTTTACGAATAGTTGTTTTTTTCTTAAAATCTTTAAATTGCTTTTTTTATCAGAATTTTTAAATCTTTTTCTATATTCAATCCATCACTTTGAGTTTTTTTTTATTAGTATACAATTTGATAGATCAAACACTATATTAATTGCTTGATGAGAGTTGATTATTTTTCAAAATTTTTTGATGAGTTGATTTCTGAATTGTTTACCTTGAGTGTGATCAAATTGTTCTGGATGATTATTTGTTCAATGTAATTAAGCTTTGTGCCAAAGCAGTACTAATGTCTTTGTTGCCTACATGTAAATACGAAAATTGATGATCGTAACTTGTAAATTAATTACAAAGATATTTCTGTAGTATCAATTATATAATCAATAAAGTATAATATCAATTTTAACTGGAATTTAACAAAAAAAAAAAAAAGTTCTAATTTCATACATAGACTTCATGATTTCTTTAATTTATAACAATAAAAAACATTGCATCTTAAAATTATCATATTATTATTTAATTAACTTAAAAATTTTTTCCTGACTTTAATTTTTAATATTATTCTAGCATTTTTGTGTGCAATTATTAAAATATTTTCGAGTTTTAATAAACTTGATATGATAAATAAGTTAGAATAATCTACGTTATGCATCGTTTTTAATTATAAATAAAGTAAAAATTTTTTCATTGTGCAGAATCTATTGATCGAATAAATTTTCAAGATGTGATTATTTTAAATCTAAAAAATTATAAAGAGAGAATAGTATTTTTTGGTACTATACTGATTAATCTTTTTTCGTTTTCAAACAAAAATTTGACTTGATTCTTCTGTAATTTTTGAGATAAATC
Organism: Acarapis woodi; assembly: GCA_023170135.1. NCBI lineage: Eukaryota > Metazoa > Arthropoda > Arachnida > Trombidiformes > Tarsonemidae > Acarapis > Acarapis woodi. The sequence continues at coordinate 5,653 of BLXL01005206.1, read as the reverse complement.
AAATTTATTTATTGACATCCTTTTTGAAAATAGTTGAATATAAAATTTATTGTCATGATACATACTGTATACTATTGGCTTAATTGAATTTACAATTAAGAGTTAAGAACACTGAAAGTAGGAGATCAATTTTAAATGTAATAAAATCACTTTGATTCTATATTTTAATTCTATATTCTTTATTTTCCATTTTTGCTTCTTTTTTTTTCAATCAATATTAATATAAATATTAAAACAATTTCAAGAGGTTGAGTTTTTAATTTAATTATTTACATTTGTAAAAAACGTACAATTTGATGAAGTGTATAAAAAAATGAGAAATACTGTACATAATGTGTTTGAATAGACGATATAAAAGTTCCTCAAATAAAGCATATAAAATAGTTTTTTTATACAATATTTAAATAATACATATTTTCACATATTATAAGGGAATAATCTTTTCACAAGTTATATAATGAAAAAAGATTCCAAAAAACGCATTTCTTAATTTTATTTAAAAAATAATAAAGCGTTAATGTGAATTCAATTAAGATTTTAAAATCATCCAAGTCCATACTAAACAACTATAAATATATTTTATTCTATCTCATCAAGTGCATTAAAAAAAGATACTAAAACTAATGTTCAAAATTCTCAATTTACATTAAGATTAGAGACAAAAAAACTATATCTAAATTTTCAACCATCTAATAAAATTAACTATTTATTCGCATAATATTTTGCAAGCTATTTTGAATTGTTTTATTATCAATTGATCTTCTTCTATTCAAATTCGAAATACGTTCTAAACAGATGATTTGTCACATAAATGAAAAAAGAAATATAAATAAAAATTTGAAAATTAAGTTTAAGTTCAATCAAAATAAAATGATTATTGTGAACTCACCGTTGCGTTTTGGTTCTCGTTTTCGTGAATAATTATCACCGATAGGCTTATTATACAGATTACCAGTATGTAAACCTTGTAAAATGTTATCCATTAGACCTTTAGCATTTACATGATTCATGTTCAAATTCATATTACGCTGGTTGCGTTCTTTAATTTCCTTTTCTTTCTTATCACGCTCTTCTCGCCTTAATCGTTCCTTTTCTTTTCGATCGCGCTCCTGAAGTATAGCTTTATGTGTGGCTAGAAAATCGCTTTTGAAAACATATATTTCAGTGAAAAATTCATCAAGGGTAAATTTCTTTGGATCAAAACAGAAGTATTTGCCTAAATCACTATACAGGCGATCGATTTTGTTAAACATCGATTCAAGAACATTAAATTTCTCCTTTGCAGTCACCAAAAATGAGTTCATTACTTGTGAGAATCTGTCCTTTTCACTTGATGATTTGTAACCTTTTAGATGTGTTTCAATGTCTTCAAGTGATTTTTTCATCGATTTTATGCTATTACCTATATGCTTTGTATCAACTGATCTAGCTTTATCGACGTGAATTAAATCTTCATAAAATTTTAATATCTCCGGATGCTTTTCCTCACATACTTCAATTAAGAAATGGAGAAATGTTGCTGTTGAATTGGCTTGTTTAGTGCGCATTATTTGATTAATGTCAGATATTTCGAATGCATAAGCATTACCCTAGACATAGTTATAAAAAAATAAAATTGAATAATTATAAAAAAAATAGGATTCTTTTTATTTTATCTAAATTTTTACCTTCTCGTGACCACTGTTTAAGATGTTACCGGTTAAAAGAATTAATTCAAGTAGCTTTTTGAAACTAGACGATTTCTTAATCTCTTCACAAGCAGCTGTTGCAGAAACAATGCTTGGTTTTATATCCATCACAGTCGTATCGAAATTCATTTTAAAAGACCAGTGTTGAAGACGAGCACCTAGTCGATTTATAGAAATGAGCTATTTTCGAAAAAATTTGGGATTAATCTATTGTTCATATATTTCAAAATGCAAAAAAATAATCAACTAACTGTCAACATTGCTTGTTCAGCAGGATGTAATTTATCGTAATCAGATCTATATTGTTCAAGTTTTTTAATTTGATCCAATGGTGGCACACATTTTATCAACTGTTGTACATTTTCATCGCTCAAATGACTTTCGTCCATTGTGATAATAAATTGTTTGACTTCATCAGCAGTTCGTTTCATTGAACCAAGAAGAATCATAATATTTTGTGCAATTTTACTATCTAAAGCTCGGAATGAAATAGTTTTCTTAATTAATTTTGGTGCATTATCAATGGTGTCGTTTCGAATGCTACGATTCTGACTGTCTTTATCTAGACCCTGACTACAATATGATTCAATTAATTTTTGTTTCAATTCACTGCTCATTAATGTATCTTCATTTGTATTTGCCCAAAAAGAATTTTCAGGTATTCTGTCTTCAGTAATCTAAAAAACAAAACGAAAAAAATTTTCATGTTAGAAAAAAATCTGGGTTCATTTAAATTTGAAATAGATACCTTTTTCCACATTAATCGCTTACTGATTTTAGCATCAATATCAAATTTCTTTTTTTCTTTCAACATTCTTCTTATAGTATTGAAACCCATCGCACCAGGAGGTGGCGGCGGAGGTGGAATCGGTGGCCCTGTGAAATTTAATAATTAATAAATTATCTATTATCAATTAAATTAAAAAATTAATAGTGGTGGTACCTCCGAATTGATTAGGCAACGGTGGTGGAGGTGGCGGCATTGACTTTATAGAATTGGGTAATGGTGGTGGCGGTGGAATCCAATTTTGTGAACTTTTCATGTTATTTCCCTTGAAATAAATTTACAAAAAAATTTCGAATGAAAATATTTTTTAATTTTTCGATTTATTTATCAATATATTTACCGGTAAGGGTGGAGGAGGTGGTATAAATCCATTAGATTGTGATGTAAGCGGTAGACCATTAATTAATGGTTTGCTAGTGCTATTTACAATGATTGGGGGCTGTGTAAGCTGAACATTAGCAACTGCATTCAAAGCATTATTTAATTCATTTTTACAATCATTTAATGATTTCTCAAGATCTTTGTATTTGCCCTCTAATTGGGCAAGTTTAGCTTCACTTTCCTCTTTAGCAGTCAGAGATTCTTCTAATTTAGCATGTAATTCATTATTTTTACGTTCTTCATCTTGTCTGCTACGTTCGACAATAGTTGCTATCACATTATCCACATCAATTTCAATTCGTTTACCATGCCTAAAATCTGGATCATAACCATCCTTATGAAGAACTATTTGAGACACACATTCTTCAATTAATCGAAAATATGCTGGTCTTACAAATGGATCATCTCGAATAATGAGCAAATGTTGTAATATTGAAAGTAAAAACATTTCTGATGGAGTATTTTTAGATGAATTTAAAAGAATTTTAAAGCAATCTTGTGGATCTTCAAGCTGAAAGCTAATATTATCGAATCTATTAACAAGCTCTTCAAAATCTTCATTCTTCGAATTGTTGAATGCGTTCAGTTGAATCGTCAAATCAGATGATAATTTTGAACTGTCATTATGTAATTGATTAGTAAGCCTTTCAAGAATATCACGAAATCCTGTTCTTAATAATTCATTTCTCAAATGAAGACGAAAATCAAGATCATCTATGTTGGTGAGTATCGCATTTATAAGTATAAAACATGCACAATTTAATGAGTCATTTTTCAATTTAAATCCGTCAATTATTGGGCTAAAGCGATCTTTAATCACAAATTCATCTTCGGCAGATTCAGCAGCTTTGGTTATTGCTTCAATTACTTTGAGATGACCCTGTGATTGTGCTGAAAAACATGCCCCAGCTAATAGTGTCAAATCATCAATCATTACATTGGGAACTTTGGAATTAATTGATTTAACTAATAACATGAGAGCATCCTGATGATTCAATACCATTTCAAATCCTTCATTGTGATTCATGAATTCTTTTATACATTTAATGATCTCATGTTGCATTTTATCAGTGTTCATATTTGATGTCTGTTGACATTTTTTGAGAATGGTTAAAAGACAATCAAGACCAAAATTTTTTGCGAATTCTTGACCCCAACTCAATGGATTGTTCTTAAGGGCAATACGTAGAGATTCAAGACATGAATTTAATTTACTTGAAGTTAATTTAACATTTTGTAAGCAAATGATGTAATCCATTGGTTTGACAAATCTTGAACGCTTTTGGTTAATTTGTTCTGATTTACAATGCATTTTTAACATTTTCTTTTTATCAGATAGTGATTTTGATCGAAGTGGCTCTTTTTTCTCCTCCGTCAAATTCATCTCGTTAAGAAGTTCTTCAAACTTCTGATTGATGTCCTCTTCTGACATCATATTGTTGTCCGAATCATTAATTGACATTTTAAACTGTTAATTAATTTCAACTTTTCACTTGATTACCTCAAAAAAGAAAAAAAGAAGAATTATATTTTGATATATTTTATTTTTTTCTTTAGTTTTTTTTTCAAATCAATAAAAATTTTTTTTTTGGGCACAAAAATTCATATAAAACTAAAATTACTAATTACAAAGCACAATGTTTTAAATAAATTTTAGTTAACCGAAATTTTTTTTCCATTTTTCCTTATTTGAGAAACTTACTTATAATTACGTAATGAACTAATTTAAAATATTTTAAGTTCAATCTTGAATTTAATTTGATGATTAATTTTTGGTTTTCAATTTCTTGAAAATACACCTGTTTTTTAATTTTATCAGTCGATAGAATGAAAATGTTGAAATATCAATGGAAATTTTCTTAAAATAAGTCTTATAAATAACACAAAATTTAAAAAAAATACATTTTTGGCCGATCGAAATTATAAGAGTCACTAAAAATTATTATAATTTTTTTAACAAGAAAATTTTTTGAAAACATTTTGAACTTCATGCAAATAAATTGATTTTTTTTTCAAATTAAAGCAATTTTAACTGGATGAATTTTTTAACAAATATGAGATAAAAAAAATTTCTAAATGAAATCTTGATTTTATTTCTTTAACTCAAATAAATTCAACTAAAATCTAATTCAATTTATATTTTGATAGATAAGAATAAAAATCAAAATATAGATCAAAGACTATAAATCAGAAAATAGTTTGTGAAAATTCACGCACAAACTTTTTGTAATCAACACACCTGTTGATTTGCAATAAACTAAGAATATGAGTTTATTAGCGCATATCATTTGAAAAAAAGGCACTCAAATTAGAAAAAATCCAATTTTTGTAAAATTAGACAATACTTGATTAATTTCTGTAGAAATTCCACTTTTTGATAACTGAAAAAATTTCCAGATAAAATCTATAATGTTGAATAATTTAGGCTGAAAAAAAAATTATTCAAATCTACTTTAGGATCTTGCAAAATCTGAATTTTTCAATTGTAAACAGAGAACTTATTGATCAAATTTGAGATTATTCATAAATATAAACTATGAATGAATTGATGATAATACAAAATATTTGAGATTTTATTAATTAATTATTAAAAACAATAGACCAAACTTAATTTTGAAAATTTGCTTCCGGGATGAGTATATGTTGTGCGCAAAGACAATCAAACGGATAATTTACGCATTAATTGGTAAATTTCGACTTACAGATAATGAATTTTCGTTGAAATTGTAAATTAGCGAACAAACACATGTGTACACACTATAAAGTCGAGTCGATCAATGTAATCTTTCAATCAAGT
>BLXL01005205.1:0-13163 GCA_023170135.1 Acarapis woodi | reverse complement strand
TTCTTGTTCTGGAAATTCGAATTGTGCTGTTCGAATTCGCTTCTTCATACCTGCAGACATTGCCTGATCGGATGAAGAATAAACCGGCGGATAACCACACAATAAAATATAAGTTATAACGCCAATCGACCACAAATCACATGATTTATCATACTCAGTACCTGTAAAATATATTTTTTTTTTAAAAAATAAATTATAAATTTTTTTAGTATTTAAACTAAACGATAACATCTACCTGATAAGATTTCCGGCGCAGCATAATAAGGTGTGAAACATGAGGTAAGTAGGCAATTAGATTTGTTTGGGTCACTTTTTTTTGCAAATCCAAAATCAGTTAGTTTCAATTCAGCCTTTTTTGGATCACTACTTGTATATAGGAAATTTTCTGGCTTTTAAAAAAAAAAATTCTGTTTAAATTTGATTGATTGATAATCAATGATTATATAATTAATTTTAATCGAAAAATGAGCATCATAAAAATATATGTTGTTCTTTTACCCTAAAAAGAAAAACAGAAAACAACAACAAAAGCTTGAAATCACCGCGTAAACTATTTTATTTGGAATCAAAAAATCATTAGTATAACTTCTATTCAAGAAAATTTCGCTTTACAATAAATACGAGAGACAAAATTTACTATTTAAATTTTTATATTCTAATGATTTTCTAAAATTTATTTTTGACAATTTACTTTTAATGAATTCGGACGTATCTGAATCTACTATTTTGCAGATAAGAAATCTATTTACCTTTTTAGTTTTTAATCGAATCATTTTTATCGCACATTATTTTTTAAATGTATACATAAATGTAAATTATTTTGTAAATTGTCAACCACGATGATGCCTATGGCTAATCTTCATGTAAATTTACTTTTCACTTAAATCACCGAACCTGTTTATTGAATTCGCTAGCCCTAGATTGTAAAAATAAATATTTTAAATTTCTTTTTAATATTTTTCAAATGCCTTGATTTAAAAAAATTTTGAGATGAAATTTTAGATCGATGATTTTTAACAGTATGAATTTTATAATGATAATTCTTAATTTTATAATTTTATATAAAAAATAGGAATTAAATCAACACAAGTGACGAATAGCATAAGTTTTAATTTTGAGCGCTCAACTTATGAAAAACATTAGATGGCGACATTGGCATTTCAAATTCGTTTTGTTTTAAAAATTTTGTTTATTAGAATTTTCGACAAAATTAACTCATTCTTAAGAACAGAATTGGATTTTAATCTTCTAACTTTGCTTAAAATTAGATAAATAAACAATCTAAGTAAAAACGAATTTAAAAATGTCGGCTACCGAACAGATGCGTCAAATGTTGGATCAATTGATGGGAACCGCTAGGGAAGGTAAGCATTATTTTCTTCGAACGATAATAAAGTGATAAATATTTTTCTGTAAAATAAATTAAAATCTTGAATTAGCACAAGAAAATGTTATAGACTTATTGGGTTTCTTTTTCAGGTGAATCGAAACGTAGTAGATATGATTTTACCGACGATCGAGTATGTCGAAGTTTTTTGCTCGATTGCTGCCCACATGATATTTTCACATCAACTGTAAGTAAATATAGTAATTTAATTTAAGCCTAATGTTCTAATTTATTTTTATCTTCGTATACATATAAAAGCGAATGGATTTGGGTGAATGTAAAAAGATACATGATTTGGCTCTAAGAGCCGATTATGAAAAAGCATCGAAAACTAAAGATTTCGGATTTGAATTGGACGCCTATAAGACATTACAAGATTTTGTGAGCAATTCAGATCGTAAAATTGAAATGTCGAAAAAGCGCCTCGCCGAGTCAAAGGAAGAATTGAGTAGCGAGGTAAACGAAAAGCTAAATCGTGATCACGAATTAACCGAACAAATAGGTAAAAAGTTAGCACAAGCTGAAAAAGAAGGTGAACAAGGAAATATTGATGCATCACTTAAATTGATGGAAGAAATTGATCAGTTGAAAAAAGAAAAAGAAATTTTAGAAATGGAGTACAAAAATTCCATACCAAGTTCGAATTTTCAAAAGCAAAAATTGAGAGTATGTGAGGTGTGTTCAGCATATCTAGATATTTATGATAATGATCGACGTTTAGCTGATCATTTTGGAGGAAAATTACATCTAGGATACATCACCATTCGTGAAAAATATGAACAGCTAAAAGAATTAGTCGATAAACGTAGAAAAGAGAGAGCAAGAGAGCGCCGTGAATCACCAGATCGTCGAGAAAAACGAAGAAGAGACGATAGATACGATAATGACCGAAGATATCGAAGAGAAAGCTCTAGATCTCGAGATAATGATCGAAGCGAAAGGAGAGATCGACGTTCAAGATCACCTAGAGATAGATATTCAAATGATAGGTATTCAAGAAGATAGATTTAGTTTTGATTTAAATTAAATTTATAGAATTTTTATATATTACTATTATTACTTGATATAATACACATAGTAAACACTTGAGCATCTCCATTTTCAAATCACAAAAAAACACAAGCAAACCACATAGCTACCAATAATTTTTTTTTAAATTTTAATATTTCATTAAAGAAATCATACTACACATTGATCTCCCTTTCATTCACTCTCCAAACTATCGTTTCATTCTGTTCTTTTGAGGTTTTTAATAAACAAAAAAAAAACCTCGAACAAAAAAATATATAACGGAAGTTTTTATCTTATTTTAATTATTTTTATTTGATCATTTTGAAAATTATCCTAAATAAAGTAGATTATCAATTTTACAAAGAAACAGTTTTTTTATCTTGAAACAATATAAAAAGAATTACAAAAATTATGATTGATGTTCGTGTGTATGTTTTCTTACACAAATTATTTAATACTTCAAGTTTTCAGTTAGTAAAAATTGGCTAAGTAAATATAAAGAAGTATTAGCAAATAAAATTTTTTTAGCTTCAAATGCAGAGACCTTTTTTTGGGTAAGCTTTATTCAGAGGACTAGATATAAGTAATTCTTAGAGATGGATGATCGAAAATATTAAAAATAATTGAACCAATTAATTTTTGTGCACATTAATTTTTATGAAAAAATAAAGAAGACGGTCTAAATTAAGTTAAAATTATGAATCATAATGTTAAATTAAACTGACCTAAAGAAAAAAAAAGAAAAAGAATATTTCCAATCTACAAATAAGGCACTCACAACCCAAGCTCACTATCTTGAACATCAAAATGTGAGGAAATGTTTAACAATTTTTTTTTGAGATAACAAGGTGTCTCTTGATACTTTATTGAGAGATCAACGGTTTAACTAATTTTAATACTTATGTGCGATGTGCTTAATTATTCTTACACATTCACACACACAATTATATCACAGAAACTTAATTTCTCTTAAACTGAATTAGTTAAACTAAATTTATCATTAATGTAAGTTGATGGACTCGAGATTAAATTAGTTCATTAAAGTTACATAGTCATCTCTTTTTTATGATCTCATCTTTTTTTTTAGCTTCACAATTTCACAAACGAGAAAAAAAACTGAAAAAAAATCAAAAATAATTTTACTATTTTATACATAGTAGGATAATCAAATGATTATGCATTAATTCCTTTGAGTGGTGTAAAATCTCACAAACAAATATATTTTAATAAGATGTTTTCTAATAGTAAGCTCATTTTAAAAATAGAACTTTTTTTGATAAATTAAATGCAGAATCTTCATCTTGTCATTTAATGTCTAAATTAAAAAAATAAATTCCTAATACTAACTCCTTTTTAATACTATATTTGTGGTCTACTTCCACTCAAAAAAAAAAAAAAATTAAATAAAAAAAAAAAAAAAACAATATACAGATCAAGATGAGTATACTTGATAGATAGTTGGTAATTTTTTTTTTCTCGACTTTATAAAAAAGAGATCATCGATTGCCACCAAGCAGATGCGTATCTGTAAATGCATAATTTTTACGCACATCTACTTTATATACAAATTGACTAGATGCAACTTAAATTTTAAAGCTTTTCTAGTTTCGAAAGGATAAAAAAAAATGATAAATTCACCTTGTTAATACTTAAAATCAAACTATTCAAGACAGACAGAGAAAAAGAAAGAAAAAGATGAAGAGAAAAGAATAAACTACCTGAATAAGTTGTGGTCCTTATTGCGAGAACTTATATACTAGCCATGTGCAGATCTTATATATATATATGTATAACCGAATTAAAATTAAAGCCTAAAAGATCACAGGTTAAAAGTGATGATGTAAACAAATTTTTTTTTTTTTTAAATTAACCTAATAAACTAAGTGTCTAAGTAAATGATGAAATATAAATTAGATAGAGAATCATGATATTCTTGATTCAAATGTAAACAGGTAGAATAAAAAAAAAAACCTATATTATAAATTATAAAAAGGCCTCTGCTGCTCGAATGACGACGACTTAAAAAAAACTGCTCTTTTGAATTGACAGTGTGAAAACTGATTCACACATTGAACAATCAAACTACTTTTTAGTATTTTACGAAGTAAGAAAAACTTGCATTTGTCTTAAAAGCGAAGAAGATAAATTAATTTTTTATGTTATTAAAGAATAGGATTATAAAGCAAGGTGTATGTGCGCTAACAGGCAATATATTATATAATCTATATGTATATCAAACAAAGTACGTTTCAAAACAAACTGGCTCTCAACTTTCAATTTTTTTCTGTTCGAATAAGACTAAATAGATTCACTTAACGGACTAAAAACTTATCAATCATATTTGTCAAGGTTAAGGAACACTGAGATTCACAAACAAGAAAATTAAGGAGTTACTATTCCAGATATTTAAAATTTTCAGTATTTTTCTCCCATTCTAACTGAATCTAATTAAATATATATTATGAAAAAAAAAATTTTTATATCTCAACTTATTAAATTATAAAGTGCTTGAGGTAAAATGATAGTAGGTCCAGTACATTTCAAAAAAAAAAAAACACTTTGGTTGCATACCTTCCTTGATTTCTCAAATAAAAGTTTGATAATATGTAATTTGTTAAAAAAAGATCAATTATTGATGTGTGTTGTATGCATGTTAAGTTGAAACCAAGGAAAATTGTTCTTCATTAGGATAATTATTCAAAATAGCTGACTTAAACTAATTTGATGCACTCCACCAATCTGTTGGCTGTTGTTGCGGTCTCACATTTGTGTGTTGATTGTAACCATTAATTGGTGGATAGCCAGAATTGTTTACGTAGCTATTTTGATGACCATTTGGTTGATATTGATTGCGTTCACCTTGCGGATAACCATTAGTTTGTGAAACTTGTTGATAAAAGTTATTCTGTTGATATCCGTTCACTGGACGATTCATTGATTTATTATATTGATTTTTATTGTTATTATAATAACCTGAATTATTATAACGATAATCTCTGCCACCGAATCCAGGGCCAAATCTTTTAATTTGAAAGTAAATAAATAAGTTTCAATTTTAATTTTTATTGAATCATTATTGCGTACCGCTTTTGTTGTGGTTTACGATTATGACGTTGTTCATGGTTCACCTCTTTACCAATAGTGACTAACCATTCAGGAGCATCTTGGTTTGCTTCTTTCAATAATTCGAGAAGTTCACAAGCCATGTTACGATTTTTTTCATTGAAAAATGATGTTGCCAAGCCAAGATTTCCAACTCTTCCAGTACGACCAATACTTTAAAAAAAAATTTATAAAAAACAATTAAACAATTGATATTTTTCAAATTGAAAACTTGACTTACCGATGAACGTATTCTTCGATATCATTAGGCAAATCAAAATTAATGACATGTTTTACATTCGGAATATCTATTTTTTGAAAAAAAAATTAGTACTCAAAATTACTAGGATTTAAAAGAAAAAAAACGTATAGATCTAATTGTGCCATTAAATTACCCTATCATTATAATTTAGAATTTATAAAAATTATTATTTCAATTCTCATTTAAGCAAATATACTAAATATATACTCTAAAATTTTTTTTAGAAAATCAAATTATATATTGAAAAAAAAAAAAAATAACCTGTTGAATTAACTTGTAGATTTTATAAATTAATTTTAAAAAATACATATATGATATAACTGTAAAAAACTTAAATAATCACTAAATTTGAAATAAAATTCTAATTCAATTTTAATTTGAAAATGATATTTGAACGCAAATCAAAAATGACCTACCTAATCCACGAGCTGCGACGGATGTGGCTACAAGAATAGGAGCACGACCAGATCTAAAATTATATAATGCTTCTTCACGCTCACGTTGTGTTCTATCACCATGTATACTGCTAACGGTATAGCCTTCACGTTCAAGAAAATGTTCAAGCGAATTTGCCCCTTTCTTTGTTTCTACAAATGCCAAAGTTAGAACATCAGTTGTACGTGTAGTTTGTCGAACTCCGGACATGTTAAGTAAGTCAAGCAAAAAAGAACGTTTTTCATCTTCATTTACCCATTCAATTTTTTGTGTGATGTTCTCGCTAGTACTACCTACTCGACCAACAGCAAGAAAGATATAATTATCTAAAAAACTTCGGGCCAGCTCTTGAACTTTCTTAGGAAAAGTTGCTGAAAACATCATCGTTTGTCTTATACCTGTTTTAGGCATATTTTCTTGTTCAACAATCTTACGAATTTGAGGCTCAAAGCCCATATCTAACATTCTTCAAGAAAAAAAAAATAATGTGATTTCATAAAAGTTAAAGAAAATATATTCCAAAACTTACTTGTCTGTAGATCAATAAGATAAATAAAAGATTTGATTAAAAAAATTGAAAAAAAAAGATAAAAAAAATTGAAAAAACATACCAGCTTCATCTAATACTAAGTATTTAACACATTCTAAACTAATCACGCCACGATCAATCATATCAATTAAACGACCTGGTGTTGCAACTAATAATTGGCAACCACGTTCTAAATCATTAATTTGATTATAATGATCTGCACCACCATAAACGACGCATGGTCTCACTTTGGAACGATATGCAAACTTAAGTGCTTCATTGTAGATCTGTACAGCTAATTCTCTAGTTGGAGCTAGTACTAAACCAAGTGGATACTGTTTGTTCCTACCGTGAAATTTAGGAGGTGGTAGATTTTTAGGTGGTCCGTTCAAGTATATATTGTTTAGAATCGGAGCTAAAAAAGCAGCTGTTTTTCCAGAACCTTAAAAAAAAACATTAAAGAAATAGAAATTTTTTCAAATTAATGACTAATAAATACGACTAAAACGAATATTTCATACCAGTTTGCGCACAAGCCATCAAATCACGACCGGCAATTATGATTGGAATAGCGTATTTTTGAACTGGTGTTGGAGTGGTATAATTAGATAACTTGATATTACACTTAATAATATCTGTAAAATTCACTTCATCGAAACTTTCAATGTTCGATGGACAATTGTCACCGGTAGCCTCAACTGGAATGTCTTCATACTTTTCAAAATTAATGCCCGTATGATTTGAACCAAATAGTTCACGTTCCAATTCTTCATTCGGTGTTTCAAGTTGAGTCCAATCACCATTATCATAACCCTTGTTTTGATACATACCACGATTGCTAAATGCGTTACGATTTCTATAATTATTTTGGCTATAATTTTGACTGCTACGATTTGAGTAGTTGTTGTTTTGACGTTGGTAGCCACGATTATATCCATTTTCGCCTTGATTATAGTTATATTGTGATCGATTTCCATCACCATAATTGAAATTTCGATTATAATTCATTTGTTGGTTTGTAGCAAAGCCACTAGCTTTGCCGTTTGCAGTTCTCCAATTGACATCATTTTCAGAACGAAAATCATTTTGACGTTGATAGCCACCACTACTCATTTGACTGTTTGTATTACTGTTGCATAATTTTCTCTGGTATTGTTGCGGTGGCTGTCCATTGCTACCATTCAAATTGTTTGTTCTTGATACGTAATCACTGTTGTATGAATTACCATTGTAATTATTATTCATTTCAAATTGTTGTTGATTACTTTGCATTTTAGTTACGAAATTTCTGTACGGTCAGCAGATCAAATAAATCGAAAAGAATTATTTCATAAGAAAGAAATTATTAAATTTATTTCTTGTGTAGTTTTTTTTTTTGTAAAAATGCTAATAGAGGAAAGTATAAATTAAGTAATCAATCTTATAAAAACCATTACAATCTATGAGTAATTTACCTAACAAATTCAAATTAGATTCATAGAAATAAAGCGAATAGAAAAGTATCGAACTGAGGTAAAAAAAGAATAAGCTAGCAAATGAGTTAATTTATCCCAAGCTGTGTATAATCATGAATAATATAGAATTAGAAATTAAAATTAAATAATCGACGGAGGAAACTTGCATAGAGAATAATTTACGCTCGTTGGTGTGTCTGCAAATCACGAGATTCGTATATATACATATCCATACACATATTATCATACATAGAAGAAGAGAGCGAAAAAAAATCTAACAATCATAAATCAGAAATAAAACATTTTTCTTTGTTAAGTAATCTACAGAATGAAAGATGAATTTTTCAAAAGTCGAATAAAAAACAAAAAGCAAGAAAAAAAACGATATAAATAAAAGGGACTTACATTTTTATACTAAGGGTTAATATTTTATTTGGGAGATGAAAACAAAACAAGATATAATCTGAGTATCTAGATTTGAATGCTTGTTTTTTTTTTAAAATTTCAAAAATTTTTTTCAATTAAGAAATTAATTTATTAAAACCTTTCGAAAAAAAAGATCACACGCACACATAAAAACGGGAAAAAAATATCCTCAACTGAAGATCACTAGTAGCGAATAACTTTTCGGATCGTTTGTGTTAAACTACAAAAAAGAAAAAATGAGTACACCTTTAAGAATTAAATATATATATAACATTACAATGAATGACTGTAAAATGAACGCTATCAGGAGCTTACAATGATTCTGCTCGTTAAGCCGTCGGATCTAACTATATAGAAGGAAGCTGGCGAAAATTGATCAATTACTTCTAATCAACTTTTAGAAGAAAAATCGAATTAATATTAAATAAATAAATAAATAAATTTCAAATGATCAGATAAGCAAGATTAAATAAATAATAAACAATCTTGTCTGCAATCTCTAAAACAATTACATTTTACAAAAAGGAGTAGGTAAATTCGGCTGTATAATTTAAAATTATATTGAATAGGACAAATTTTAAATTAGTGCGCGCAATTTATTGATTATAAGATCCCTAGGCAGGAAAAAGGAAATGTATACGGTCATAAACACTAGTTGAGTAGTGAGTTTGTTTTTACTTAAATAAGCATTTTCCATTGCTTAATTTGAGAACGAATTCGGTCGAAAAATAATTAAGTGAACATTTTAACTGAACTAGCTTTATTGTTAGGTGTTTATATTCAAAATGGGAAAGATAATCTTACCGTGTAGAAGAGGTAAATATTTTTCTTTTAATTCAATTTTAATAAATTTGAAAATGTTTATCCAAATATTTGCAAGATGTAATTTGAAAATTATTCTTACTTGAAATTTAGGTAAGGGTTCAGTTTTCAGATCACACAATCGAACTCGCAAAGGAGTTCCTAAATTGAGAACACTTGATTTCGCCGAAAGAAATGGTTTTTTAAAAGGAATTGTTAAGGTAAGTTTGTATGTTGATGTGCGTGTATCTTAACTTTAAAATATGATGATTTCTACATACTTATTTTCAAATGATGACATCAGAGGCTGTTTCTGAATTTGGATTACATAAATGTTCTAAAATTATTAATTATCCTTTATATAAAATCCAATCTCTTTTCTTGATTGCAATAGGAAATTATACACGATCCAGGTCGTGGTGCACCATTAGCAGTGGTCGCTTTTCGTAATCCATACAAGTATGGTTTAAGAAAAGAGTTATTTATTGCTGCGGAAGGGATGTATACGGGACAAACAGTGTCATGTGGTCAACGAGCAAGTCTGAAAATAGGAAATGTTTTACCAGTTGGCAATTTACCTGAAGGTACAGCAATTTGTAATATTGAACAAAAGTTAGGCGATCGCGGTAAATTGGCCAGAACATCAGGCAATTGTGCAACAGTGATTGCCCACAACCCAGACAATCATCGAACTAGAATAAAGTTACCATCAGGTGCAAAAAAGGTTATCAGTTCACGTAATCGTGCAATGGTAGGTTTAGTAGCTGGTGGTGGCCGTGTGGATAAACCAATGTTAAAAGCTGGTAGAGCTTACCATAAATATAAAGTGAAAAGAAATCATTGGCCAAGTGTCAGAGGTGTGGCTAAAAATCCTGTTGAGGTAAGATTCATATTTAAATAATTTTGAAATTTTTAAACCATATATCGATTGCGTAAATAATATTTCAAATTTGTTTCGCTTCTAATAGCATCCTCACGGTGGTGGTAACCATCAACATGTTGGTAAAGCAACAACTGTCCGAAGAGATACATCACACGGTAGAAAAGTTGGTCTTATAGCTGCTAGAAGAACAGGTCGTTTAAGAGGTGGTAAAACACTTGTGAAAGATGAATAGGTTTGAATAAATCGTAATTTAACTCAAAAATTTGAATAATTTTTGTAAATTCCTGAATAAACAAAGATATACCGAGTATTTTTGCGTAATTTGAATTGTAAAATTTATTCTATAACATTATGGTGTATGGTACATTACAATTGTTAAATAATTTTTGTCATTATTTGGGTTGTTGCTGTGTTTTTGGTTTAGGCATTTTTGAAAGAAGATGACTGATCTCTTTCTTTTCGTCGAAACTTTTCCACATTTCATACAAATTAAGTATATGTCTTGTTATCTCTAATACTTTGTCGAAATCAACATTAAGTTCAGCAAACCATTGTTTGTAAGATTCTTTATTTGCAATGACACAGGCAACGTGAAGGCAAGCTAATGAATCGGAATATAAAACTTTTTATATATTTTCTATCTTATGGTCAAAAAGATAATTTAAAGTTACCTATTGCAATTAAGTGAGGAGGATAGAGTAATGGAATATCTGTTCTGTAAGTGTCATTTGCCACAGTCCTATATTATGAACAAAGTTGTTTATTTATAAATGTAATTGAATAATTCTTATCTACAAACCATGAAATATTTAAAATATCATCTTTGCCATCCTTATTTTGGTTATTGTTACTTAGTCCTATATTTGTATTTAAAATTCCTCCATTAACAGAATCTTTAATCTCTTTGTATTCTTTAATATCCTGCATATATTGTACAAGCGGGCGATATGGATGATAAAGTATGAGGCAACAGTCCATAAGTTCCAACAAATAGAATTCACATTCTAAAACATGATTCATACGGTAAGGGAATTCGTTAGGATAAGCATAAACAAATTTGTTTTTAATAACTGTTTGACAGGTTGAAATAAGACGATTATTAGAAATCACTCCAAACTCTTCAACTTTTGAAGCTAAAAGTATGCATGTTGGTGACATCAATAATGGATCAATACTTTTCAAAGTATTTCTCAAGTAAAACCGTTTAAAGTATACGATTGCTGTTGAGATCACTTGTTGTTTTACTCTCAAATGTTCGCCTAAAATTTGAATGACTTTTTCACAAGTTTTGTTTTACAAAAGTCAATTTCGCAGAGAAACGAATTAGATTTGAAGAATAATAAGTATATTTATTTATTTGACTTTGATGAACTTACAATTCGCGAAGAAAATCATCAATTTTTGATACTCTTCCTCACTGAGAACTGCTAGATCTGCTTGTCTTTCTCTAATTAGATCTTGGCGATCTAATAACCACTGTTGACTAGATTATTTTACAAATTAGAAAAAAAATATTAGAATAGAATAGACTTTTTTATTCAGGATAACTTACTAATGTGAACTTTGCCAAAAATTTCCAGACATGTTTTGCACATACAATCGTACTTGAATGAAACTGATCGATTTATTATGATATCAACTTTGATCGCAAACTAAAATATAAAACAAAAAATTTTTATTTTTATTTTTATTTACGCATGCTCTTAACCATTTTTCTAAAAAAAGATGCAAGACTTAATATATTTTGTATTGACAATAAGAAAAAATATAAAATTTAAGATCAATATTCAAATTAGTAATTTTGCATTTTAGAAACCAGACTAAGTTGAAAGAGTATCGTAGAGAAGTTTATTTAAAATTAAATTATTATTTGACTGAGTAATTATATTTTGAGAGTATGTTATTGAGAATTTTGATTTTACATTATATGTATTTACAATAGATGGAATCAGTGCATTTGATAATTAAAAATGATGAAACCTGATCGTTTAGTTTTATTTACCAATTTGTCGGTGTAATAATTTACGTATAAAAAAAAAATTTTCGAGAAATATTGTTACAAGAAAACTCGTTTTATTGAAAAAATTTCAATCGTGAATTCTGAACATATTTAATTTTATATATAATAGTATCAAATCGTATCCTTCTTATGCATCATCCTTTTAATTATCTTTTATAAAATCTAAAGGTGTATAACAATATGAGTGGCACAGTAATTAAGAAAATGATGCAGAATCGCAAAATGAACAAGGATAATAATTTCATAACTAATCTTTTAACTTAGTTATGACTTTGAAGACAATTCATTAAAATAATAAGCTTAGTTCGGAGAAAGAAACATTTATAAAAATAAAAATTTTGAAATTAAAATCTACAATTGACTTGAACTTGTAAGATAATTTTTGATGTTCAATCTATCGCGAGATAGCCAACTAGCGTTTAATTTTATAGATTCAAGTGATTGCTTCACTGCAAGCTCAGAACTTGGAAATGGATTAGCAGAAAAGAATGCCCCAACCTCCTGCAAACGTTCTTCAGATGCGAAATTTTTGGGTAAGTTCTGTAATAAAAAAAATATTCATAAATTAATTTTTTTTCATAATTATTTTAAAATGTGATAAAAAAATACCTCAACTAGATGACGTAATAATGAACCCGATTTATATTTCTTTCTGAAAACATCATGATTTTCTTTAAAGTAATTCCAAACAATATCACGGCCAACATTATTGTTGAGTGCGATGGCAGAAAGTATTCCTACAGTATCTTGACTACGCACTTCCTCAGACATAGCGAAGTTTATTAATTTCTGTATACGAGATGGGTTTTCAGTTGCACTCAACGATCTTAGAATACGATTTTTTTCTTCATGT
>BLXL01005204.1:0-14886 GCA_023170135.1 Acarapis woodi | reverse complement strand
ATGTAGCACTTTTAACAGCATTTATTTAATTAGAAATAGTTATCATTTCGGGATCATATTTAAATGATCAATTTAAATCAGTTTAATAGATTGATAAATTTTTATTCATTTATTTAATTTTTTTTTAAATTTAATATTTCTGATATTTCATAATATTTTTATTTTTTAATTTCATTTTATATTATACGATGAATATTCAATATTTAAAGAGTAGATTTGAAAATGATGGCTATCGTTGTGAAAAAATTCATATTCAAATATTGTAATAATACTTTTAAATATAAAAAACTCATCTCGAGCTAGAAAATCTATCTTCACTGCAAAATTTATTCAAAATACTAAATCGTCAAACTATTTACTATTTAGCAAGAGTACCATAACCAATAAATTTTACTTCAATCAATGAGTTTTATTTAAAATTATTGAGAGTTTGAAACTCGCATAAAATTACCATGATACAATTGGTACTTTCAAACTGGACTCCTAATGTTTGAAAATGTTTCAAGCATTGAAAATTGAGATCAAATTTTTTAGGGATATTTAAATATTTATTTCATTCCTTGCAAGATTAACAAGGCTGAATAAAACTGATTTCAGAAAACCATATTGTAATTTGATGATTAAAGACTTCAATATTATATCGTTAGGGTAAAGGTAGTTGAAAAGTTTTCCTTTTGATAAAAATTTCTTTTTTTTTTATATAATAAAATAAAAATAATTCGACTATAAGAGTTTAGTTTATTCAATCGCATGCGTGATCACACAGAATATATTTTAAAAACAATATTTTTAAGACACAATGTGCTTAGTACGCTATGAAAGGGACACAGAGAAATGTAAAGAGTTTTTCTATTCTAAAATTTAAAGTTATATTCAAAAAGATAATGAGTGAAAAATTTTTTAGGTGAAAGTGTTCGAGAGATTTGAAATAATTAGAGGCGGAAAACTATGAATCTATTTTTTGATATTATTTTACGATATAGTCACTTTGCTTCATATATTATATACATACTAAAATACTACTAATCGCATGACTCACTTCAATCCACTCATCAATTTCTTTATACAAATCATGTGATCAACTATCTACCTGAATTATTAAAATTAAATCTTTATTCTAGGAATAGTGGCCTTCAAATTTTTAACACACAAGCGAACAGAGAACAAAATTTGGTCAAGCAGAACTTAGTTGGTTATAAAATTGAGCAATAGAGAGAAATAGTATATCAATAATGTATGAAAGTCGAGAGTAAATAATAGAACATATTTGTAAAAAGAAACGTAATTTCTAAGTTGAGAAAAAACTGTAAAAAATAAAACAACAACAAAAACAAATGAAATATATATAAATTCTATTTAAAAATCATTGAACATTTCTGCCGTTTTAAATCTAAAAACGATCATTGGATCACATGTTGATGTATTCTATTATAGATCACTAGCATACTTTCAAATGTATTTTAAGCATCGGCCCTGGTTATACTTAAACAATGCGTTATTGAGGAAAAAACAGATTGAGACTCTAATATACTTGGAGAAAGAAAAAGCGCGAGAGCGAAAGTGAGCAAAGATAGACAAAGCCTATCCTCTAAAGTAGATGGCCATTTACTAATTGAGCAACTAAGTCGATACTAGATTGTTAAAATAGACGATGGTCAATCAAAACGAGCAGAAGTTTGTTTAGAATATACTAAGATTTTTTAAAAATTTTTAATATCTCAACAAATCAAATCAAATTACTCTAACATTTTTAAATGCAAAGTAGTCTATTAGAGCAAAAATCTACCTGTGGCAATGACTATCAAAGTTAAACTTGAGCTTTTTCTGATTGAATTCGATTTGAAAGAAAAAGAAAAATTGCATAATAAGCCATTTATAGAATTTGATTGAAGTGTATTCTTTAATGATTATTATCAGTAATTCAAGATACTTGTAGGATGCTCGACAATTTCGACAAAATAAACTTTTTTTTTCATTTATTTACGTGTTCGGTGCCATAAACATTAAATATTTTAATAAATGGATTTTTTTTTCAAAATGATAAACTTTTTTTTTCGTTTTTATAAATTTAAAAGGTATTCTAAAAAAATTTAGTTGCAAATATGGGAACCCTTAATTTAATTATTTGCAAACAGCTAATTCAAACGAAGCATTATTCAATTAAAGTTGAGTTGAGTAATAATGATCTAAAATTATTAAATTGCTTAAATTTTTCATACTTATTTCAGTTTAATTTTTATCTCATAAAGAAACTCATCATGAATCAATAAGATCTAATAATATATTATATATATATAACTATCAGAACTCTTTCGAAAAGTTGATCAGTGAGTGCTAAAATTAATGTTGAAAATCAGTGAAGAAAAATCGGTTTAAATTTAGTGGTTGATGATAGTGAAAATGCGCATGTACAAAAGCGACCTTCGGCCTCCGCAAACCACCATTCTTTCAGTGCTTTCCACTCAGGCATGCTAAATAGATGCTTAACTATGCATATTTTAAATTAAAACATAACTACTGAAAAACTGCTAACAAAAAGTTGCATGTTTTTTATATTTAATGTTTAGAATACACGCTTATTATATTGGTTTTTATTAAACGAATTGGCGGG
The DNA here is from genome assembly GCA_023170135.1 of Acarapis woodi. Lineage (NCBI taxonomy): Eukaryota > Metazoa > Arthropoda > Arachnida > Trombidiformes > Tarsonemidae > Acarapis > Acarapis woodi. The sequence goes on along the minus strand of BLXL01005204.1, from coordinate 12,275 downwards.
AAATAAAACTTAACTTAAAAAATTATATTTTTAATTTTAAAAGTTTCATATAAAAGTATTTCAGCTTGTATTTTTGATCTTAAAAAAAAATTCAATAATTTAGATCACAAAGCGCACAATAATTTTTCAAAAATCATTTTGAAAAGTTGCTATGATTATTTGTATAGCGACAGAGTTAAGAGTTCATTATAAATTTTAGAACAACTGAAAATAAATGAAAATTTAATCCACTATATTCAGTTTAATAAAAAGAGTATACAAGAGATAATATAACTAGAACTTTATGGATCAATCAAAAATAATTGGTTAGATACCTGATTCGAAAAATTAAAATTCTTTTAATTTCTCTTTCTGCATGAAAAAGTAACTTGTTAAAACGTTTTAATTAAAAATAATTTATTACTCTAATGCGAATATTTAAAGGTTTCTTAAAGACCATTGAAAATCACTTTTTGAACTAAAACGAGAACTGTTAGAATCAATAAAATTGAAGCTTAAAAATTTTTTGATTTTTTATTTCAATTTAATTTTAAAATAAAATTGATAAATATCCATGCTAGAAAGTGCGTGGATTGTTTCTGTGTTTATAAATTGTTACAATTCAATATCGAGTATCTCATAGAATCTTATTAATTTATATATAGCGTGAGCTGATTATTTAAAACTTGTTTTATCGGATCAACTTATTTGATTCGATGATAAAGGAATTTTTAATTTTATTTATTTATTTAATACTCAATTTATTGATTATAAGCTATCAATTTATTTAACTTAATTTATTGTTTTTTTTGTTTCTTAAATTTATCTTCTCAATTAATAATTCCTTAATTAGTCAGTTTTAATTTCAATTCATTATAGAATGAATAAAATTTGAGCATGATTGCAATCTAGATTATTCGTCAATTTCAAACAGATGTTGTAATCACTATTATTTATTAGAAAATAAATAAATTAATGAATTTTTTCATTCAATATGGATCAATTTAAAAACAAATAAATCAAGTCGTAAAAGTATTAAATTGATTAGATGTTTTAAAGTAATGTGAAGTGAGTCTAGGAATAATTTAATTTTTTTTTCAATAGATGCAAATTAAATTTGAAGACTCAATTGAAGATTGAGGCGAAAATTCAAATTTATTTCATTTTATCTATTATGCAATAAGTTTATTGTGTGTAAATAATAATATAAAATTTTTGATATATTTGTCTCGTAAGTAAAGTTAATCAATTTTGTAGATGTCCGAAAAAAAGAGAGATTACAAATTTTGAGCAAATGAATCGATACTGTGTGAAAAGATAAAAAAAAATAAAAATTCAATTGTTAGGACAGACAACTGGACTTTTACAAGGTCAAATACAATGTGGACAACCTACTATCCTTTTATTTTGAGTAAATTATAATCATCTTTTTTTTCTAAATTTTCAAGTAAAAGAGCACCTGGAGAAAATACGTTCTAATAAATGGCCTTAAAAAAGTTTTCAGAGAAAATATTAGCACATATTTTTCTAAATAATGAAAATGTAAAAAGAAAAAAACATTTTATTGCGTATATGTGCAAAAAAAATTCAAGCACACTAAAATTTAGCATCCATTGTAATAGTCTTCAACAGTTTATATAAAGTGAAGTGAGTAAATGTAATTCATTTTTAGCACCTTTATTTTAAAATGAAAAATTATTTCGAAGTACGATTGATTAGCATATTAATCTATAGAATTTATTGTCTAACAAGTAGATGAATAGAACAATGATGTTGCGTCCATCGCGGACGCGTGCTTAGCAAATATAAAATAACCACAATTAATAATAAAGAAATTAGACTTAATTCATCAGTTTAAATATATGATATTCTATTCTTTTACATTGAAAAAAAATTTTTTCTTCTGTCTACAAAATAATTTTCTATTTTTATTTTAATTTTAAAACAATTCTAATCTATTTAATTCTATTAGAGATAGTGAATTCAAGTGCAAGTGTAAGAAAAACTTAGAAGGCTACACAATGTATAACACTGAAATGGGAAAATCGAAAGCGTGTAGATCGAGTTGAGCTCTAAGTAATTTTGCTTGTAAACTGAAAATGAAAATTTATTGAAAATAGTAAATAGTTTTTTTTTTGAATTCGATTATTCGAAATCTTCAAACAATGCGTTCTTAAGAATCATGATTGATAATCCTACCTGTTCAATAATTTTTTTTTCAAATATACTAAATAATATATTACCAAGAATTCTACATACATTATATTTAATACTTTTAGGGACACAAGTTACCTATTTTGTTGATTTTTCGATGAGAATGATTCAGAGTGTAATTAAATTTATATGCACATTAAAGAAAAAAAAATTCTTAATTTTAGAACCTTTTTCACAAACGATATGCATGGCAAAATCGAACAACTTTCACTTAATTTTTGATCTACTATTCGAACTTGATAAAGCTTGATTGCACTTTTTTACTCAACATTCAGGTAGTAAGATAGCCAACTAAATTATTCTCAATAAGACTCAAGGCACACTATGTTACGCAACACTTGTTCAAACTCGGATGTATAAATATTGCTTGTTTTAAAAGTTCTGAATAGAACCATTTAATTTGTTAGCTTAAAATTTTTTTTAGAACATTTTAGAATATAAACATGCTTTTAATTAGAACAAACCACTCTTTGATTTAAGTAACTAGAATTTATAAACATTTAATGTAACGTGCACTTTTTTAATCCATATAAATATTAGGTTGCTCTAAATTATTAAATAAAGTAAATTGTAAAATTAATAATTCGAGTGATAAATAGCATCTCCAAGACTTAGTCATTTTTTTTTAAAACTTTTTATAAATTTTATAAAATTCATTTTATTTTAGCGATTTCTTTTTGGAAAACTCGCGTTTAAATCTATCTGTTGATCGTTAAGAATTTTCTGAAAATATATATTGAAATGAATTACTTAAGAACTGGCCAACGACTGATATATACGTCAATCAGTCGACCTAACAAGAAATTATAGAATGTTAATTAATTCATCACCATTCAAATTCAGAGCGATTCATTCACACTCATCTTAAATTAAATTTTTTTTTTCAAATAACTTATAAGTATTTTAAAACTTGAAATTTTTTTGTAAAAGAGTAAATTAAAATTTTCAAAAATGATTTGCACACGTAGTTAAAAAACACTGTAATATAGGAAGAAAAACAATCTTTGACACAAATTCTAGATACATTCTATTCAAACACTTTAATGCATCTGGAAAGTCATATATGCTTTAAATAAATATCTCCAATGATTCATCCTTTCTTAAAGTTCATATCATAGCGGAGACAATTTAAATGAAATTAATTCAAATAACTTTTTCAATCACAAGCAGAATGCTAATTGATAAATTCGCATCTCAAAATCTAAATCTAAATGGTTGATAAAAATTCAATAAGAATTATAATAAATGTAAAACAGTATCAAATTATAAACCAAAATGGTAAGAATCTAAAAAAATGCGCTTTTGATTTAAATCTACGAATAGATTGATCTATTTGAATAATAATTTAAAATATAAGACATTATAAAATGCCAACAATAAATTGATAAATCCGTTAGTACATCTTCCTGCTTAAAAAAACACAAATAAAAAAGTGAATTTTAATGATGCATTTTGCATTTGGAAAGTGAAAAAAAAAAAAAAAAGATATAATCTTGAAATAAAATTTGTGACATTCAATATTTTTTTCAACCGATCAAGTTAACAGTGTGAGTGGCCTGTAGATTATCAAGATTTGTACATTAAAAATATAATGGATCTACTGTTGATGATAAAAATGACAAATCTAGATGAATTTATTCTGAAAAAGGTAAAAAATAAGCGTCTTTAAGCATTGATTTTAATAAATTTTTAAGAATTTATTTTTCAATAAACAAAAACAAATTTAGGCGAACTTCAATGCTGTGATAATAGATGATTTTATTTTTCATGATAATTAGTTCATCAATGTTATTTTATATTATTTATTAGATTGAGAATATTTATAAAATATTAAAACTATCAATTTTGAAAAGAAAAAAAAAGGAAAAAAAAATTTCGTGATTTAAAAACACTTTAAATTTTGAAATAATATGTTTAAGATACAGGTAAAAAATAATTTAAGTTACTCAAAACAGACTTTAATACCTAAAAAAATACGGGGAGAATCGAGCAATTATGTTTAGCAAAAAATCTATAAAATCATGTGGACAATATGTGTTTGCATTGTGAAGAATACATCTTTTTCTTAAAGTAAAAAATAAATTTAAATTAAGAAAGTAGACAAAAATGAAAATACTTTCCCTATTCTCGAAGAATTTAAGCAAATAATTAAAATAAGCTGCACTTTTTTAATAATTCATATAAAAGCTCGTAAATAGATTTTATAAGCTTTAACTGTCTTCTAGCTATTGAACGCAATCGATTTCGCTTAATAAAAATAAAGTCTGTAATTTATAAAATTATGTAAAATTTTTTCAAATTTTAAATATTTTCGTCACCTTTTCTTACAAAACGACCGATGATAGACATCTTCAAATAAATAGAAAAAAAGCTAATTATCAATAAAACAAAAATTTTCTTTCTTATAATCAATAATTAGCTAAATTAAATGAGTTAAGATAATTTCTTAAATAATTTAGTTATATTTGATGATCGAGATTAAAATTTTTGAATTGAATTTAGATTTTGAATTAATATTAAAATTATGTACCCCAAATGAAATACCAATTAAAGGTATTTTTAAATTATAATTTATTTTAAAAATTGATTTTATGTCATAATAACTTTTCAAGTATGTATTGTTCGAGAAACGTGAACATGATAAAAAATATTCAATGCTTAATATTTATTGAGTAACACTTTTATTGTACTCACAAAGACAGGTGTAGTTTTGAAAGCTGAATTAATAGACAGCCTTGTTCATATTATTAAAAATGGGTACTGGCATTCAAAGATGGAACCGAACAAGCTAAAATCAAGTTTTCTCCGACATTTGATGTTTGAAAATCAATTCTTAATGAATCATACCGTTAGAGTGCAAAATTATACTAAAATAACGTTTCTTGTCAAAAAAAAAATTTTTTTTGAAAATAAAATAAAGAAATTCAGCTGGTCAATTGTACAAACAGTCTTTGTCCAGCAGCCTTAGTAACTTTCATTAGAGAAAATGAATGAGAAACTGAAACGAATTTGGTTGTACATATTTTGCAGAAAAATTTCGCTTTATTGCTTTTATTTTTTTTTTGTTTGACTAGTGAAAAAAAAAAAATCCTACTTATTTGATATCATTAGCATTTAGAGCCAGAATTTAATTTTAAATTTGAAAGAAGTTTCTTTAAAAAAATTGTGATTTTCAAGTCATAGACCAGGTGAAATTTAAAGGTAAATTTTTTTTCGTTTTCAAAATATTCTTTTTCAAAAAAAAGAACGATACAAGAAAAAAGTAACAAATTGTGTTCAATAGTTTTTTATCAGAGAGAGGGAGAGAGAAAATTGATGCAAATCAGACAGACAGGAGTTAAGATAAGGTTAGATTGAAAATTGAGCTAAATTAGAAACAAATTGCACGTGCGCATGAAAATGAGAGAGTTACATTTGAGAACAGAGTGTGCATTCTAATGTGATTTCACATTAACTAGCGGCTAAAACAGCGAAAAGTTAGCATATGTTCGTCAAATTCAACGTTGAATTTCAAAAAGGTAACCATCTTTAGGTAACTTGTCAGTATACACATCTCTTGGCAATAATAATAAATTAAAAGTTTAATTTTAGTTTTGGTCAAACATCGTCCGATTTACCTGTAATTTAAAAAATATAAAAATAGTTTATGATTCTAATAAAATTGTACAATTAGCATATATGTATTCAGCGAAGAATATTCAAAAAATCTACAAATAATATAATATTAGGAATGATTAAGGTGGATGATGCCTTTCATTCTAAACTGATAAACGAGAGGATGAATTGATATAATTGATTTATATATTAATATGTATTCAAAGTATTGTAAGCAAAGTGTTAAAGTCACAATACGGTTAATCATTTAAAAGTAAGAAATCAATTTGAAAATATCCACATACTTAATAGTCAATAGGTAGATTCTTAGATGTTTAATGTACAATACTGGTCCACTGTCTTATTTGAGGCTCAAGATTTTTCAAGATATTTACCAGGCAAATTTATAGAGAATTTAAGTTAAATATTTAAGCAGAAGAATGTTATTTTCACCAAAAACATGTAAATGGTTGAATTTCTCTTGTATTTTAAAAACGAAAAACGTTTTATGAGATCAGCGATTGCAAATAACCAAAAAATTTTGTTTGTTTTTAATTTGAACGGCAAGTTTGAAAACGATGAGAATTGATGAGAAAATTAATGCTATATTGATATGATTGGTCATAAGTTAATGCGAGCAGTATTATTTTATGAATTTTAACTTTTACACTGTAAGTTATTATTATTACACAAGTAGATTATCAGAAAAAAAGCGTTAGAGAAGTGCATTGCCTGACTAAAAAACCTTACTTTATGATCGAACTGTGTAAAGAGTCGATGGTGAAGATCGAAGAAAAGCATCTTTATTAAATGTGTAAACAAAAACGAAATCTATCTCCGAACAAACACAATAAATCACACTTTACTGTGATTCGCGTCTACAAGAAGACTTGAAATCAAAACTTGTTCACACAATCGCAACGAATTTCAACAAAATCGATAAAATTTAGATCAAAAATAAGAAAAAAAAATTCAAGAAAATATTTTCTTATAATATTTGAAAGAAAAAAGTAAATATAAATATTAAATGTATAGGTCATTCAAATATTTGAAACAGAGAGAAATTTTTTGTTGTCATACTCTAAATTAGCCTTTCTGAAGAGAAGAAAAAAAAATTTGAACCTTATTTCGAATATAAACTAATCGAGTAGAAAAAAAAGTTAGTTCTTAAGTGAAAAAAATTTGAAACTTACAAAATTGGCGATCAATTAAATTGTTTATAATTTAAAATAAAATTCATACTCAAACATAAGTTTAAAATTAATTTTTGGTGTTAGAAAGAAAGATTTAAGTACTGATCACTATCGATGATGAGTAGGTAACTAATCAATCTTGATAGAATGTTTACTAATATTCTTCGGACATTTAGAAGAGGATTATGTTTAAAGTTCTAAATTTTGTGTGCCCCTAACAAATACAAAAATTATGAATTATAATATCATATATCATATTATATGAATGTGTTGATCAACAAGCGTTCTAGATTTTTTGAAGTATAGAAAAGAATGTAAGAGCATTAATACATTTAAATAAACATTTTCATGCTTAAAAGAGACAAGATCAATGTTCTCAAATTGTGATCATTGATTGAAAAGATTGGTCAGCTAGTTCAAGTAGAGATACTCAAAAAATGAACGTGCATTTATAAAGAAAAGGCTAATCATAATTTTTATGTACAAATCGCGAGCAATTCAAATTCAATTAGACTTTTTTTTACTCTTCGACATGATGGCGGCTCTTGATCGAGTTGTTTGTTTTAAAAAAAGATTTATTTCAGAATAATTTTTCAACAATAAAATTCATCTTCAAAGCAAAAGTGAGTTTAAACCAATTATTAGTTCATGTGGTACAAAGAGTGTGTTAAAATATCAAAAACAAAAAAAAAAAAAGGCTCTAAATAGATCTGAGAAGAAATCGCTTTTGTGTGGTTTATAGTAATAGACTTTTTTTGTATTGAATAGGGTACATTCGTGCATGAATATCTTTCATCTAATCGCATAGTAGACTTGTTCTTATTCATTGGCTCGAGAATTGAAGCATGAACAAACAATCAAAAAAAAATAATTGATCTCTAGGAAGGCGATTGCTTTGATCTTAAATAAAATTTGGGCATTAGAAAAAAAAAAAAGAAGAAAATTAATAGTACAAACATCATTCCACAACAATTATGTAATCCACGTGCTCAATCTTCATTTTGATACATTTTACTATATAGTATAAGAAATGATGGTCGCTGAGTATGATTGCATAGACATTGCTTTATAAATATTGAATAGGTGAACTATTCAATCCATTAAACAATGAAAACACCATTATACGGCTTCGCTCTTCCATCTTATTTTGTTTGATTCGACTTAGGATAGATTATGATGTTTCTTAACCACCTGAAAATTGTGGTTATTCATTCGAATTTCGAAAGCGTATAATTAATGTTAAAACCGATGCATCAATTATCCATCAATTCACACTTATCACCTTTATCTAAATTTATTTTTACAACTTTCAAATATAAGCCTTTAAATTCATCACACTTTGTTTGAGTACTATTATCACATCAGAAATTCAACTATTATAAAAGCACAGATGAATGATTAGAAAAAATAAAACTATACAATGATTAGCAAAATTTACATCTTATCCGCCTATGAAATTATGTTAAGTGAGCATAAATTTGTTTACAAAAAGATCAAATCATTTTCGTAGTCTAAAGATAATTTATGTAAATTCAAAAATTTAATAAATTTTTTAATCAAAATAAAATCTATGAATCAAAAATGAAGCAGTTTATTTTGATGATTGATCAAATTCGTTTTTTAATTTTTAAAAAGTTAATTTCTCGTCACAATTTACAGTTAAAAATTTTTTATATTTCAAAAATAAAACATTTCACGACGTTTTTTTTAAAGAAATTTTTTTCTCATTAAGTAATCGAAAAAAAAAAGATCAAAAATAGAGAATGCCTGTAGAGATTGGACATTGGAATCAAGAGTCTAATTAGTGAACTTAATTGAATAAGACAATGAAGGGTATTCAGAATGATGTTGTTATTAAAGTACCTAAATTATGTTTTATAATCATCTTCTCTCAACACACAATCGTTAAACTAAGATTTTTTTGACTTTTATATTAAATAATGAGATAAGGGTCGAAAATAAGTATAACCAAATTGAAGATTTAAAAAAAAAAAAATTAAAGCAAAACAAACGAAAATGAAATTTAATTGTCTTGATCATTTTTGTATCTCTTATCGTCAGGTATTCGCAATTTGAACAATTTAAGTAAGCACAATCACTTTAAAATTCATAATTTCATCTGTAAAATCTATGACCCACTCGCTAAGTATTAGCTTAAACATTTACGAATGTTCAGGTGTGTTTATTAAATTTAAAATTTATGAAGATTTTGTGAGTTAGAAATTTTAGATGATTATATAAAACATAACGGAAATCTTAAGCATCTCTATCATATTTTTATCCAAATAAATTTACCTATTAATATATCCTTTATTTAAATTCAACACTTGTATAAAATTTCGCTAAAATTTCTAATAAATTCATCTTCGTCTTGTTTTAATGTGAGTCACCTTTTTTATTATCAAGTTTATTAATTCATTAGAGTTTGTATGCACTGAACATCAGATTTTCTTATTTTTTTTATGCTAATCTTTGACGAATAACGGAAACAAGGTTTTTAAAGTTTTTGTTCAAAAACAATTAACCTACTAAGAATGATTGCAATAAATGTTTGAGTAATGTTTTCTTAAACAAAATCAATTCCAACCTCATTTATGCTTCCAAAAAATGTATAATGAATTTCACTTGTTCTTTAAATAAAGAAAATGTGAATTCTTTAAATAAGAATTTGAGAAATTTATCGGATTAAGGCTGGTGGTTAAATTAATGTGGAATTAATTCTAGATATAGCTGCATTATAAATTTTCAAATATAATTCAAAAATATATAAAATATTTTCGTTCTAAATTCAAATCTAGCGAATCAATTAAATAAAAAATAGTTGAAATATTAAATAAACAACATTGATAAGTATAATTAAAAATAGATTTTACATAATTATTGCCTAATTTTCAAAAGCTTGAAATAGTTTTAGCAAATTTCACTCACCTTACACCCCTCTGTATTATTCATGTCGAAGAAATTTCACGGAAAAAAGAAATCAAATTAGTAAATTAAAATTTCAAGTTTCAAAAAATTTGGTAAAACATCATTAAAATATGTAAATGAATTAAATACGTATTAATTTTTGATACATATTGTTGAATCAATGATTTTATTATTTATTTTTGAAAAAAATTAATTCGACAAATTGATCTAAAATTTTGTGCATTAGAGAATTTAAATAAAAAAAAATTTATCGTTTTAATAATCTATTGTGTGTTATCAAATCGAAAAATAATTATAAGAATAATAGAAAATGAAAAAAACTTGAGAAAAACTAAATATCTAGTCTAATATTTGAGATTTTGAGCTTTTGGATTTCAAATAACCAGAATGCTTTTATTATTATATTATATATATATGCAATTAATTTAAAATATTGCTCAGAAATCAGAATGTTTTTGTGATCGTTCTAAAAAAGTATAATAGATTGTTGCTAAAAAATATTTTCAAAAAAGATCATTGAAAAAATTCAATAAATTTTCTGGACGAGAATAAAATAAAAAAATGTATTTCAAAAAATTTTTTTAAATAATGTATTTAAATTTTAAATCGAAACGAAAACATACCACAAGTAAACGCACCAAAGTGAAATCCTGCACTTGGTTCCAGGCAGACCTTTCGAAATAGATTAAAAATTAAAACTAATTTCTTAACACAAACTTTGATCGAATTTATATAGAAGGAAAAACGAAAAAAAACACAATACGTACTGCACAAGGTTTACTTTGAATTTGAATATCTACATTTTTAGCTACCTGTGCAGGTATCGCTGTGTTCAATATTGAAGACATAACTTCGTGTATATAGCACTTGTTGATTTAAAATTGGAGTCCAGTTAAGTGACACACAGAATTGTCACCTTTGGACACATTTGATTATTGCAAATAAATGATAGTATTAAGATGATGATTGATTTTTTTTTTCAGTACTAATTTTTTTAAAATTACAGGTGACAAAATTCACAAAAATCGTAAGAGAAAATTTTTAAACTCAAATCAATAAAACTTGTTTAAAATGAACTTATTCATCGACAGATCCTCTTTAGACTTTGTAATTAAAACCACAAGTTTTATAATTTTATTCTTGATGATTGTTTTAGATAAGATAACAATGATGAAATTAATGAAGATTGTACTATAAACGAAAATTCTAATTTAAATGCGCATTAGTCAATCGCTCGAAATAGATATTTTAAATAGAAACAATATTTTTCGAATAGTCGATTTGATGAGGTTGTATAAATTAAGGTCTACAAATTTTTTTGAACACTTGTGAAATCTATTAAAACGTAGCACTCATTGGAAAAGAAAATAATTTTTGATAATACTCCAATATTCAAATTTCTAGATTTTATCTCTATGTAGGCAATATTTAAAGTGTTTGATGAATGTATATGACTGTTCAGTAGTTAAACTTTATTTGCAAATTATTACTAATGATTTGTTTAAACACACAATCTATAAACACATGCACATAGATGGACTATTTTAGCGTTTAGAACTTTTCTTCAAAATAATCGAAAGTCAATTAATGTTGAATGACTTTTGAACTTGACCTTAATTTCGAGTAAATCCATTATTCACTAGTGATATTTAATTGTGTTATATTGATAAATTCTATTTATAAATCATAGATAAATTTATTTATTTGACAATGATCAAATTAGAATACTATTTTAGAACTTGAAAGCAGCCAAATAGTTGAAAAAAAAAAAAATAATAATAATAAAATTAAGAGTTTATCAATAAAAAGATGGTCAAAGAGATGATGAAAATGAATCACTTAAGATAAAATCACATAAGATAATTTGTTTCTTAAAAAATTGAAATTCTTATTTTCTCGAATTGTTTTACACTGTTCATTAGGTCGATTTATTGATGATTGTTAATAGATGAAGAACTGTTAATTAGATGAATAAATGTAAAAAACAGATGATTAATTTTAGCGAGAAATTTATTTATTTAAATGAGACGTTAAACAAATAATGTTATCTATAAGGATGGTTCTAGTCCAGAAAAAAATTTTTTGCCCTTGATTGGTTTTGTTTTGTTTTTAAAGAGAAAGGAATTTGATTCTAGAGTAATGAATTGAGGTGAAGAGCACACACACACATGCACACATTAAGACACCTCTGTGCTGGTGAACTTATTAATTTGATGAGAGTTGCTATATGATTGAATGATCAACGAACATTTGAAAAGTGGTTTTTAATTAAGCGACCGGAAAGACAATTTAGAAAAGTAATAATACTGCTGAAACGATGCATACATGAGAAATTAAATTATTTGAATAATTTAATTTTCGATTTTC
>BLXL01005195.1:0-14475 GCA_023170135.1 Acarapis woodi | reverse complement strand
GATTCTATTTTCTCCTAATCATGTAAAAAAAATTCAAAAAAAAATATCACCAAATAGATATCTTTCTAATAATTATTATTGACAATAATGTTAAAACACGCAATGATTTTTTTGAGAATTTGTGAATATATTCGAATAAAAATAAATGAATATAATGTTTTAAATTTTTTTTCATCATGATCAAGTCTTCAATTTGATTGGAAACCACAAACTTTTAAGAAATTAAATATTTTACAAAAGCTGCACACTCATTATTTTGTTAAATTATAACAGACATCTTATAAGCTCAAATTAATTGTCATTATTCAAAAATAATAATCAGAAACAGTAATTTACAAAAATTTTTATGTTCTTTTATTGTCTATTTTAAATTCATGATAAAGATTTGAATGTCTTTCCAATATTAGTTCTGCAAAAGAAATATAAAAAATCTGTATGTCATAATCAATTTTAAAATTTTTGACAAATATTTATCATTACTTTCACAATAGAATTTATAAAGAAAAAGAAATAAATTTAAAATATTATTTAGTGACATTTGTTTCATTTGATATCAAAATTTTCTTTATTCTTGACATGCTTGCTATCTGGAGATAAAGGAAGAAATTTAATTTTATTTGCCATACTTCCAAAATTTAAATTTACATTGTGTAAATCATCTTTATTCTTTATCTGCTCAGATTTCTTTGCTTCCGTTGTTTAAGAGCCTTTTTTCTTGTCTTAAATTATTAGAAATATTTTAATAAAATACCTCTCGCTTTGCTTTTATTTATAGCTAAAAACTGCACAAATGAATTTATTTTATTTGCAGCTGAATCTTTTTCTTTGATCATGAAATTTATAATTTTCCACAAAACATAAATCAAATAATATTTGCTTATAATTTAATAATTGAAAAGTAGTTTGAAATATTGCGGGTAAAATTTGGTCCATTTTCTATTTCCTACTGAATATTTGAAATTAGCTAATAATAAAACTAGGTTTGAGGGAAAAATTTAAAATAATAAAAGCGGATAAATTGAGTCAAAATATTTTTCATTAATTAATCTGAATATGCTTAAAAATATTTCCAAAGCTGACCTTATCATCAATGAATCAAATTAGACTCAGAAAAAATTTTCCTGAAAAATTTTTCACGCTTCAATTTTCAATTAGAATTCAGGAAAATGATCAAAATTTTTAAACCGCAAACATACTCGGCTCTATTAAAATTCTTCGTTTCATTTATTTTTTTCAATTTGTTGGCAATTTATTAGCCATCAAGCATTATAATTATAGATCTTAACAAGTACTGTTTTTCAGTTTGCGTCTAATTCGATGCAAAGTTTTTTTGATTAATATTTTATTTTATTCTGAACAGAATGGTATCTTGCATGTGATTTCCGAAAAAAATTTAAGCGATTCCTAATTGATACTATTTGAAACTTTATATTTTTTTTTTCTCTCAAAAGCTTGAAATAGAAATTTCGAATGGCATATTTTGAATTTTTTCACTTAATTTAATAATTCATTTATTCGAAATTGATGTGTTATTCTTATCCGAATATTTAAATTCTTTATTAAATCTTTTAATTCTCCAGATTTTTTATTGTATATTTTGATGAATAACTTTCTAACCTTTGAGACCAAAAAACCTTAAATTTTTTTCTATTTGATGAAACTTATTTCATTGTGAATTATAAGCATACTAAAATAATCAGTTCGATACGATAAGCAGTGAATGAAATTTTTTATCGTCGTAAAATGAATAAATTATTGTGGATTTCATTCTGCTAGTTCCGTCAAATTCGTGTATAGCCTGATCAGATTCATATTGTCGAATTTTTTTCATTTAAAAATCGTTTAGATTACACATTCTCATTCTTATAATCTTTTTCTGCAGAGTAAATGTAAAAAAAATTTTTTATTGTAATCTTTTTTCATTTCTAAATTGCTTTAATTAATTTTTTTTAATTTAAGAATCTAAGGATATGCATGTTTATATATTGGCGAATGGTATTCAAAAAATTTTATTTCGAATATTTGAATAAGTTGGTAGCTCTAGCAGATTTTATGCCGAAGTTTATATATTACAATTCTTTCATTGATTCGTGATCACGAAAATGAATTTATTTAAATGCTCAAACAATTTTTATTTTATCCTATTTTGTAATTTATTTCAATCTAATGTTTTTTATCTATTTTATTCATATTGTTCATTTTTACACAATTATAAGAATATTGCCAAAAATCAATGCTGATTGGACATTACACGAGTTCAAAGTCTTAAAAAAAACATAATTTTTTTGGCTGTTTTGTTTTTAAGACATTGTCTTTATTAGCCTTTCATAGATTTTTTTAATGCTTTTCTTTAATCATAACGTGAATTCGTATTCGAGTTTGTACGCTCATTTTTATACTCAAGTTATTTATACAAGAGCAATATTTTTTTACATATAACTCATTAATAGAAAACTTTGAGGGTCTTTCTCAGAATTTTTTTTTCGATTTTATCTTTACACATCCGTTATCTTGCACAACATAATTTATTTTTATTAGCAAAATTTCGAAAAGAACTTTTTATTTTTTTTAAGTAATAAACTAAATAAAAATTTCATCCGCGAAACATTTCGATTTTTATTGAAATCTCTTCCAATTTTTCATTTCAAAACATAAAATTACAATGATTAATACATTCGATTTCAATTTTATAGATTTGTGATCTTCAAAGTAAAAGCAGCGAAAATATACTTGTATTCAAAGAACATCTTGATGAATTCGACAAAAGAGGTCTCGAATAAATTAACTTTACTATTTACATAACACGACTCTTTAAATACAAAATAATTTTCTATCACAAATTCTCAAAATATTAAAATAATCTTAGTTCATCATGGCAAACTTGTTGTCTATAGACTTTATCTGTTTGGTAACAAGTGTATAGATCAAGTTTATCAATATATGTAATTTGTTGAAAAGCATGTAGCGTTTTTTGAATAATAAAAAGCATTTTTATTTCACATTTTCACTTAAAAATTTATTTATTGTAAACATAATTTTTACCGAAAATTGCTCATTAATTTTTTCAAATTTTCTTAATTTTTTTTTAATTATTAGTTTTCATTATCTTAAAATTGCTAAAATTTACGAAAAAAAAAATGCTAGATTTATCATTTTATATTTCTGAATGTTGTTTATTTAGTATGAATGATTAAAATACATTTAATATATTTTTCTATTTCGCTGAGTGTATTATATTGTCAATATTTCAGAGCCCAAGTATTTCAAGTTCAATAAAGAATAAGCCAATTTTATATACTAAAAATTATTATTTTTTGATGATTTGAAAATTTTCATAATTGGATGAATATCAGTTTCTAACAAAAAAAGTATAAATTTTAATTTAATTGCAACAATTCTCTCTTCCTACTTTCTTTAAAACAAATGAAATTGAAAGACAGTTTATCTTTAGGAATAGCAAGGCTTTCTTGTTATAATAAAAATGAAAAAAATCACTTTTTAAGAAAAAAAAGGCTATGAATCAAAATGGTTTTCTAAATATTGAGAAATGTTGAACTAGACATGTTTAAAATATAAAATTAATATTAAAAATTACTAAATTCTTGATAGTCCAAACTACAGTGGTCAAATCATTCTGATAATGCACATCGAATTCATTGTGTACATGTAAAACAAGCTAAACTTCTTTTTTCAAAAATAACATTGAATAAAATTTGGATTTGAAAACTAAATTTTCGATAGAAAATTTGATATACAATTTGAACAAATACTATCTAATAGTTCGTAGTGAAAATTCGATATATTAAAATTTCGATGTTCAAATTTATGCATAAAATTACATTTTTTGGCGAAAATCTAACCATTGATCATTATTTTTTGTTTGAAATAATTTGCAGAATTGTAGTACATATTTGAAAATATTATCTATTGATCAGCTAAAATTTTTTACGCATTTAAGCTTATTTTTTACTTTTATATTCGATTGATATTTTTTTAAGCTGCAAATTACAATTTAAAACTAAATAATATTCAAAAAAAATAAAAAATAAAAAATTATCAAGTGAATTAACTATTTTGTTTGAATTTTTCCGTCTAATTCCTTGCAATTCATTAGAATAAACAATAAGAATGTGCAAATTTTTCAAATACAATTAACATTTCGATTTGTAACCGTAAATTTACCACATTTTTTTTTTTGTTACAGATAGAAATATTTTTGGCTTCATACCAGTATTAAACTCAATTTTTATAATTCGAGAAGAACTGTTTTATTAATTTAATTTTATTTATAAGAAACCGAATTGAATGCATATATTGTCTCTTAGAATCTGCAATGAATAACTTTAAATACACAATGTGGTTTACATAAAAAATTTTTTCACATAGATTTAATACTATAAATAAAAATAGAAATTAGATCATGCTATTAATGTCAGTGGCTAATGTATCATTTCAATGCATCCTGTTCATTAAAAAAAAAATTAAAAAATAAAATATTTCAAATACAAAAACACATCTTCAAAATTTTTCTGATCTTCGTGTGGTTCTCCTCATTGATGAGTTTGTGATTTTGTGTCAATATTCATGATTTGAATACTCTTTACAACATTTCATTTTATTACAAACGTTCAGAACTAAAAGATTTATTTAGCAACTAGAATTTCAACCTATTTTCGAACTACATTCTCTGATTTCTAATAACTTTTATTGAATATTATAAAATCTTAAAGATCATACTAAATATATGGTAAATTAAATGCTTTAGAAACAAAATATTCTTTTATAAATGTTTACTAAAAGTTAAGAATTCACGAATCACCATATTGAATTTAAGCTTCTATTTTCATAATATTTCATACACTATTCGCAAAGTTTACAAATGCAACTATTTTGAACAATTTCGATCACTTAGTAGAATTCAAATTTGCCAATTTTAAAAATATTAAACTTTTTTTAATAATATTATGTTACTCACAATATTTAAACATGATTAGCAGTAAACTACAGTCGTCAGTTATGATAGTTTAAAATATTAAATAAATGTATCGTACCCATATATGATCTTTTTTATTTAATTTTTGCTTTATTTACTTCAAAAAAATTTCCTATAAAAAAAATTTTTCTAATGAAGCTATTCAATTCTCTCATTGTAGTTGTGACGGAAGCTGTTTCAAATAATTGTGGATAAAAAAAAAACTATAATGCAAATGTTAATGGTAAAAAATTTGCATTAAGCATTTGATAATTTTAAAATATATTCACTAGTGATTCACTGATTTCTTGTCTGTAAGTTTGCTAATACAAATAAAGAAATTATGCACAAAAAAAATTACTATCACTAAGATAAAACACAATAGAATAATAGTTTACGAATAAAATTGAATATAGTTTTTTTAAAAATAAAAAACGCATTGAATTTAATTTTAAGATTCAAATATAATTTACACATCAACTATTTGAAAATTGAATCATCCAGAAAAGATTTTGAAAATTCTAGATATTTCGAAATTGGACAATAATAAACTTGTTTCGAATTTTTAGAAATCTCAATGTATTCGAGAAATTTTTTTTTATGAAAACGCTTTGAGAATGTTTAAAAAAATTCTAATATCTAATGCATAATAATTTTGATTAGAACAAAAGATTATGTAGACAAAAAAAAATTTTCAATTTCTAAAAAAAAATGTCTAATTATTCGAAAATTTAAAAAAAAACAATATTCATCGATTGAGAAATATCAATTTTATTTATGAAATTTCAAATCAAAACGATATCCTAAAATAAAGATTTTTACTTGAATAAAGTTAGTCTCGGTAGCGAATAAATCAAAATTTTTAAAAATTATTGAAGTAAAATTATTATTTTTTTTTTTTGAAGTCGAAATTATTCGCGGCTAATAGCTAAAGACGCCTTCTGTGGCTTAGATCCAAATTCGAGCGTTTTTTTTTTTTTCTTTTTTTATGATTCGGAGATTACAATTTATAAATCCTCTAGTTTTTTTTTTACTGGTTAATACGAAAAAATATAATTTGTTTTAAATATTGAGGTTGAAGAATATTTCAAAATTGAATGTAAAAAAAGGTAATTTTTTTTAAATTCAAAAAAAATTTATTTAATTTGAGACGTAAAAATTTGTCTTCAAAAAAATTAAAATTTTAGCTTTGAAGCAATTATCAAACAAGGTATGCAAAAATATAAAAAAAAAAGTTAGGATTTTAATTTTAATATTTAAATATATAATATTAAATTATTTAAAGTTCTTTTGTTTTATTAAAATAATAGCGAATTTGGGTTAGAAAAAAAATAATAAATAATAAAATCCTATAATTCATTCAATAAAAAACTTTTTGGCTCCGAACATAATAACTTTTAACCGAATTTTACTGATTGATCACAAGTTAAATTTTGTCATCGAAAAAATTTAGGCTAGTTTTTTTTTATCATATAGTTCAGATGTATTTCTGGTAAAAAAAAATTTATTTTTCAATTTTAAAATTTTACAGATCCTAAATTGTATTGATTGCCAAGAAAAAAATTCGAAACTAACTTTCACCTAATAAATTTACATAAATACTTTTTTAATAATATTATCTTGTTATTCAAGCAAAAAATGTCACCGAAAAATTTTTTTTTCAAACCAGTTCAGATTTTAAAAAAATATTTGTAAAAATACGACAAAAAGAATTTTAATAAATTTTGCTGAATACTTTAACCAAAAATAGAACAAAGTAAATTTTTTAAAGTTTGCTCTCCAAAATTTAGAGGTGGAATAAAAAAATCGAATATTGAAAAATTTCATTCGAAATTTTTCAAAATTGCCAAAAAAATCAGAAGAAATTAATTAGAAATTAAATTTTTTGTAGCAAATTTACTCATGAACGATTTTTTAAAATTTATTTTTTAAATATAAAAATAAAATTAAATTTTCGTCATTCTAAACTGTTTCACTAACTGTTAAAAAATTGAAATGAGTTTAAATTTTTTTTTTTTAATTTTAGTTAAAATATATTTTTAATTAATTTGTTGTCATTTTTAGTGTTGTGTGCTGTGCAATGATAGAATTTTTAATTTGAAAATTTTATAAATTTTTTTTTCTGTTAGAAAGATTCCGACGTTTTCACATAAAAATTTTCAACTGAAAAAAATTTTTACCTTAGATCATTACAAAAACAACTTCGGCTCAATTTATCATTATTGTACTTACAAATAAAAAAATATTATCACCATTATAAAAATTTTCGACGTTAATTATAAAAAATTTACCTGAAAATCAAACATTGATTAGATAAAATCTTTCAATAAAAAATTTATATTAAAAATAATTTATTCAATAAAATTTAAATAATCGATGTATTATATACTTAACTAATATAAATTAGTAATTTTAAATTAGTTATTGATCAAATTATCACTGTTCAGTTCAGATATTAAAAACGATAAATTTTCTTTAAGTTAGATTAGATTTACTGGTGATTGACTAGGTGAAATTAGAGATTTACGAAAATTAATGGTTTTGAAATTCGAAAAAGTTCAGTTTTTTTTCGAAACAGATTGAATAAGGCTGTTTAAGTTTATTTGATTGATTTTATCATTATAAAATAAAATTTTTTGATAATGATATCGAGAATTAAATTTGCCAATCGAGATAAAAAATTTCATGAATAGGTTTATTGATTAGATCCTCATCTTCCATAATAAAAAAATTTTCAAAATTAATTCTTAATAATAGTTATGTTTATAAGCTATTTAAATTTATAATTATTCGTAAATTGCGAACAAAATATATGTGTAACATACTAAAGAACATGTAAGTTCAGATTATCAATTTAACATTTGAAAAATCTTTTCATCGGTTTTTTTAATAAAAACTATGGATAATCGGAAGTCGAAGTTTTCAAATCAAATTGAAATACTAAGTCTCATATTTAATAAGAACCAAATACTTTCTTACGGTTTTTTTTTCATGTCTAATCTCTCTCTCTGGTACCGACTAGCAGAATTTTAACGATTGTAAATCAATTCAGATCAATTGTTTTAAATAAATTTCAAAAGAGTTTTTTTTAACAAATAATTCTATGGGAAAAAAAACTATTTTTGATCATTGGAATCAATCTTAAAAAAATCTGTAAAATTGACGCTTAAAACTGATGCCTCTTTTAAATTGTCAAAAATTTTCTATATTTTCAATTATATATTTACTGGGCTAAAATAGGTGTACATTTTCTTTCAAGATTCATCATTAGAATTAAATACATTATTTACATTCAAGTGAGGCATAAATTTGAGTCTTTAAGTCTATCCTAAAATATATCGAATTTAACAATAAATAAAAATAAGCTATGCAAAGCAAAATAAAAGTGTCAGTTTCATTGTATAAAAATAATCCGTCTTTTTTCTTCAATCTTTATTCTTGTTTACTTCACTTTACTTTTTATTGAGAATAAAAACGTGTGTGATAATATTTCGCAAAATATAATATAGATTGAAAGTTTGAATTATATTTTCGTTATTCTAAAAATTTATGGTCCGAAAAAAACATTTACAAGCAAAGATATTGATACATTGAAGATTGCTGCCAATTACAAAAATACAAAAAACTGATATTATTTCAAATTAATTTTATGATGATAAAAATTTGAAAAAAAATTGTGTCAATATTTAAATAGTAAAATTTGAGAATTTTTTTCTTTGAGCACTGTGTGACATATATTATCTAACTAAACAATAAGTAAGTAGGTTTTCTTATTTCGCAGTCCAAAATATCTGAAAATTTTGATTAAGTGATTTTTTTTCAACTAATTTTAATGCATATCGGGTATTTTTTTACTGAAAATAGAAGACTTATTTTGTGAAAATTTTGCAATTTAAATTTGTGTCCGTAAAATTTCTTAACTGAAAAAACTATAATCTTTTGAATGGTTCGTTGAAATTCTTGTAAAAAGAGTTTACATGCAAATCTATAATTCTTGAAAAATAATTATTATTTTTATCATTTTTGGAGAACACTGTCCATTGTATTTTTGGAACAATACTTGAATATCTAATTAGTGCAAGTAATGCACTTCTATATTTAAAGTGTATTGTAGAATTAATCAACAATCAAATACAAAACTTATTTATATTGAAGAGTTGTATTTTTTAAATTCTTGTTTTTTTTTATTAATCTTATCAATCATTTCAATAAGTTTTACAAAAAAAACTTATCAAAAAAAAAAAAAGGTATTGCACATATGAATGTAATAATAAATTAATTAAAAATACTTTCAAAACTTCAAAAACTTGGAAAATTATTAATTTTCATTGAATACAAAAAATATATGTGCAAATATTTTATTTCAAATTGTTGCATTTTTTAAGTAAAGTACATTATTACTATTGTTTCGATCTTGATAATCGACTTAATATATGTGGTTCGAATCGTGTATCCCAGATAAGGTTTGCAAAATAATTCCTATAAAAATTTCAGATCTATAGATTTAAAAAAAAATCCAATCTTCATCTTATATCAGAAAATATTTTTTCAAAATTTTTTTTAATGATCTTTTGTTTTCGACATAAAATTTTAGATTAGGTTATAATATCAAGAATTTGTAAAATTCAATTGAAAATAAATAAATAAAATTAGAATAATTTCAATTAATTTATATATTTTTATTCTGGTCAAGCAAGCATAATGACTTAAAATAATTAAAATCTTCCTGTTGAGTTTAACTGATTATTAAAATTTTTAGAAAGGTTATTTTTTTTTGCATTTTGTTTCATCAATTAAATTAAAACCAACTTTATTTTATTTGAAAAACAATACAAATACGCATAAAATTTACACATTTTTGAAGAATTCATGCAAAATTTGCATGAAATCTAAAGGTTAATTTTAGAAAAAAATTCAAATTATTTAGCAAATGTACTTATGAATTCCGCAGAAAATACATGTCATTCTTGCATAATTTTAATCAGGATAATTATAATTTTTTTTTCTTGAAAACTAAATTATAGATCCACAAAATGTGACCTGTCTGAAAATGAATATCTTTAAATAAATATATCTTTTACTTTCTGGAGCTTCGAAAATTGTATATAAGAAACGGGTTCAAGTAGAAAAAAATTATCAAAAAAGATGAAAGAAAGGAAAAAAATTTGGATAGACCGGAAATGAATTTTTACAATAAAAATTCGCCTTAATTAAAAAAAAAAATTCGTTTCGTTGATAAATTCATATTCAAAAAGAAAGTTTTACATAAAGATTTATTGAATATTGTGTCAATTAGATAAATTTTCTCTTTGTTTAAACAGTACTTTTCAAAACTAATATCGAATACGTTGGGCAGATCACTAAAAAGCGCGATCAGCTTTATATAGAAAGTATTCATTACATAAGATAAATTTTAAAGATTAATTAAAAATCCTCAATTTAGTATATTTTTTTGCAAACAATAGTTCAATACTAATTGAAAAATTGATTTCAATTGTTAATGAAAAAGATAATAAGTAGATTATTAATTATGTAGCGGTCCGATGCATTTAAATATTTTTGCAGGTTATGTTAAAAATTTACATTTGTCGATCAATAGGTGAATTTTTAAAGGAAAAGACAAAATTTTCGAAATATTTAGAATATTATTTAATACATATGGAATCAATTTAATTTGACTTCAAAGTGAAATTACCATATATCTTAATGCAAAGATTCATACTATAAATTTTCGCATCTATGAATTTTTAAAATTATTACTTTGAATTATTTAACAAGCGTCTGATTTTTTTAAAATTTCGATATTCTCGTTCATGAGATTATAAATTTTAGATAAAATTAAATAGACGCAAAAAAAAAATTTCGTTTCATAAAATGAACCAAATTTTTTTTATTTTAATTAAAAATTGTAGTGTGGTAAGCAAAAAAACAGAAATTTGGAGATTACAAAATATGGGTTCAACCTTGAATAAAAATTTATAGAAAAAAAAATTTTTTTTTTAGATTTTTTTAAATGAAAAATGAAATTAATTTAATTTTCAAATTAGGGATTCATACACAATCTATGCTTTCAAACAATAATTTTGCAAATAATTTTAGTTTGATTTCATTCAACTCTTGTACAACGAATTCGATAAAAATTTGATGATTTTTGGCTAGTCCTGGGTGCATAGTATAAAAAATATTTGATAGGCACTTTGTAGGTTGTAAAACAAAAGTGATTGCTTTAATGTACTTATATTTTAGCTCTAGCATTCAAAAGTGATAAGTTTCTTTTAATATTTATGTTTTTCTATTGTTTGTTAAAAAGTTTTTTTGACAGACATCTAGTTCAAATTACATATAAATAAATTTTTTTTTTTAAATCTAATACTTTACGAATTAGATGATTATCAAAACTTAAAATTCACACATAATTTGACAAAAAAAACGTTTTGCCATTTTTTTTTTCAAGAATTTCGTGGTATGCGAAAATTTCATCAGAACTTTAAATTTTATTTTGTTTAAAATTCTTAGAAAAAAATTTTTTTGTCTAAATATTTTTTTTCACGCAATATTTATATTATGATGATACACAATTCGAATTCTTATACAAATCCCAAAATAAAATTATGCTGTTATTTCAAAGATTTTTCTATCACACTTTTAGCACAAATGGTAACATAATTTTTAGAAAAGAAATTATGAAATGATTAAGTGAATACCTTCTATGCTTTCACGGAGATATTGTAGCATTTATTCACACAAATTGCAAACAAAGTTGACTTTGATCAATTTACAATTTAAAATAAATTTTTCTTTGATTTCAATTAATATCAAATCTAATTTGTTAACCTTTTTAACTTCTAATTATCAATTATAATTATTATAATTTAATTTAAGCTTGATTACAAGGACGTTTCTGATATTTTCATACCTTTGAATTAGAATATGAATCATAAGATAAACAATTCCACCTATGAACGAGAAGGTCTTTTTTTATAATAATTTTTGGCTGTGAATTTTATCGTTATGCCTTGACTTAATTTTTATTGAACTAAATATCGAAAATTTTTATGTTTAACTTTCTGACGCATTTTTATTCAAAAGTTTGATTTTGGAAAATTCGATGCTTTATTTCAATGACACAGTAAAAAAATTTTGCAATTTTTTTTTTTTTGATTTCTCAGGAAACAATAATTTGATTTTAAATGCTTTGATTTTAACAAAAATACACGATTCGGCAAATAATGTTTGCTTAATTCTTTTTCATTTTAGATCATTACCGATGTATTTTTTAAACTTGAGAAAACATCAAATCATCTTTGATAATTTATTACTTTGCAACATAATTATTCACAAATTCATGCATAAAATTTTATTTGTTCAATTATTATGAATTTGAAAATTAAAAGATGAAAAATTGAAGTAAATGCGATTTTTGAAATACACCTAGTTAAGTAAAAATATTCAATAAAACATTATTTTTATAAATCTTCAGGATATCAAAGTAAAAGCAATTATTAACTTTATTGTTTCAAATTTGAAGTTCGAATTTTTAAAATAAAATTTAACAAGAATATGCTGATATTTAAAAAAAAATTCACCTCTTGATTTATTTTTTATCGATGGATAAAGTATATATGATAAAAACTGTCAGAAATGATAATAGATAACATAAATTCAACCACCTGAAATTAATTAGTATTTTTGGGTAAAATTTCTTATTTAAATTGCACTGAACAAAATTTTTAAAATCAATTATTAAAGGAATACAGAAGAAAAAAAAATTGTTAATTAAAGTTAAATAGTAATCTTAAATTTTGGTGTTATATTCATTGTATAATTTATTTTAAATAATATGAATTAAAATAGCTGAATGATTTGTTAAAAATTTAGTTCAATTGATAATAAATGAATGAAATTGAAATAAATTTGAAAGATATATTAAACATTATATTAAAATTAATAAAACCGAATGATTAAAATACATTACTTGATATTATTACGTAATAAATTATACAGTGTTGGATGATTATTAAATTTTTAAAGCATAGATATTCAATCACCTATTTTATAAGATTTAGAGCACCATCAAATAAGTTTATTCATTAGAATTGATCTAATAACATTTTTTTCAAATCAAGAAATCAATTAATTTAAATGTTTCTAATCTTTAATGAATAATACACATTATATGAATGATATTGAAAACAATTCACAATCGCGACTTGTCATATAGAATAAAAAAGTACATGAGCTTTTATGTTTTTTTAGACACTATAATCTGATAATCCAAAAAACAAAAATAATGGTAATAATTAATCAAATAGACCAATCACCAGAAAACTAATAAGAAATAAATTTAAGCTTGAAAAGAATTAATTTCACGTAAAGAAAATAGGAGTCACATCGCTACGGTGCCTTTTAGCTGACTGTGAAACATAGGCAAATAGGTGAGCAATATGCTTTCAATGTTATTAGATAGTGAAAGTGTAACATAATGCTGAAGAGCACTTCAATGACAGGACAATGTATTTGGATAATTTTGTTCAATGGCTCACAAAATCTGGCAACAAATATTCACTAGAATCTCTTTTCTAGACAAGACAGAAAGTCTTAAATTAATACATTCAAACTAAAATATGTTTACCCACAAGCGCAGGTCAAAAATTTAGAGAATTCATCCATCTAATCATGTTTTTCTATTAAAAGGGATAGAATGTGTTACAAAAAATCCAATAGTATTTAACGAAAGGAATGGTGAACACATTTAGGTTATTCTAGTGAATATGTATTTCAAAAAGGCGGTCTTATGAGATTTCTTACTACTTATGACTATTTGTAAAACCTTCATAAGGTTTATGTTTTAATATAATATTCTTCATAAAAGGACCACAATTTGAAACCATATATATAGCAAACATTATTTTTCTTTCAATATCTAACAAATAATAAATTATCAAATAGTTAATCAGAGTTATTAACCTGATAATGTTTCATACCATTTGAACTATTTTAAACTATTTGATTCTTTTCTAATTTTAATTAAATCAGTTAATTTAAATTGATCTAACTGTTAGAATTATGTAATTCGTTTCCACTCCAAACCCAATACTTTTCACAATAAAAAAAAACGATCAGTTTATTCGAAATTTTTTTTTTAATTTTTATTGTCGTATTTTTTTACATTTTGATTTGATGGCATATTGTTGAAATTTTTTATTTATATGTAAAATAATCAAGTAACAAATTTTTAATGTTTAAACAATAAAAATGAGAAGAGATTTTTGAAAGATGCCAGATATTTCAAAAAATTAAAATTTCTTTGAAGGTTTGTGTTATTAATTATTTTTTTTTACATTAACTAATGATAATCAAACACGATATATTTATATAATTATGTTCTTTTACAAATACATATAAAGACATAATAATAATTCTTGAATAGGTTTTGTGAGATTTCAATAATGAAAATAATTTAGTATCAAATTGAATTGATTCCATATGTATTAAATAATATT
>BLXL01005180.1:0-14377 GCA_023170135.1 Acarapis woodi | reverse complement strand
GGTATTTTTTTCCAATCTAATTAAATTTGAAAATTTTTCTAATTTAAAATTCTTTCGTTTTATATATAAAATTTTGAATGATTTTTTTTTATCATTTTTAACTTGTTAGAAGGATTCGCTGCCATGCAGGCTGGTTTAATTGTTGTGTTAGTGCGTAGACCTGAGAACAGACCACTTCCCGAATCAGAATTAAAACAATTCCTATGTGTGAATACATTCGAAGAAATCAATTTCGTGTAGTTTCAGTCTAGCGGATCCTTGAATTCTTCAAATTTTCAATCAAGAAAAACTAGAAATTAATTATCAATTTTTGATAAATAAAAAAAATCTATGTCTGATTATAAAATCAAGTGTTTCAGGCCGAATTTATGAAATATTTATTTACAAATTAGATAAATTAACATTAGGAAGACTATAAAAATTAATGAAAAATAAACATAAGACTTATTAATATTATAAAAACAAATTGAGTCATTCTAAGTCACCCATTATATGTGAATAAAAAATTTCGTTGATAAAAAATAAATAATCTAATTAATTGATATGGACTATCCATCAAAGCAGGAAATTTGATGAAATGATTGAGTTCTTATTTACACTAATCGCAGCTCAATTGAAAATTTCGAATAGATTCTTTTTTTAAAATTTTTTTTTGATTTTGTAGTTAAAAACTATTTTTGGCGTAGACTATTTACTAATCAATTAAATTTTGGCTAAATTTTTAAAATATGGTTGAATATCAGTCGATAATGTTTCAATGATATTCTTAAGATGAGCATTCAATTTAGGCAAGCAATCATCCTCAACTGGAAGACATTCATTTTCAATTGTTTCTATTTTTTGTTTTATGCCCAATATCAAGTCAATTACCTCCACTTCATCTTTATCGTTTATAAATTCGATCAAATTCGATTTGCACAATTTTTCAATGTGTAAACACTTGATTTTCCTACTTATCTCTCGAAAACGTGATTCATACCAGCAAGCAAAATTAGCGCATCTAAAAAATCGTCTATATAAATTTGGCCAATCACCTATTAAATAGTTTATAAATGAAACAAATTTTCTAAACTGATAAATTTAGTTTACCTTTTATACCTGTCGTTAATTGCGGACCACTTGTTTCAAGACTATTTAGAAAATCATCTGGATTAAATGGATTGATAACAGGCATGTTCTTAAATGGTGATATATTTTTTTGTAAAGGCATCAGCGATGCAATGTATCTTTCCAAAGGTAATATGAAACTTTGCGTCAAATTTTGGAAGTATTTTCTCAATATTTGATCTTGGATATCTTTGGATCTTTTTATTTCAATACCTTTAAATAGTTTTTTGAGAACTGTTTTATCCTTTGTTAGATATGGTTTATACTTTGTGTAAAGACCTGTCTTATTATCCAATGTTTTAATTGATTCTGATTTATGTATTTTAGCATCTTTAACATCTCTAAGTTGAGCTATATTTAAAATTAAGATTTGAAATAGAATAAAAATAATATTTTTATTTTTTTCAGTTATATTCGAATAAAACTTACATGAATTTAAATCGTATCCACTGAAACCAGCATAATTAATGAGTCGTTTTATTCCTAAATTTGTATTATTAAAATTATTTGAACGGATATTTATGATATGAGGCCAATGTTGTAAGGTTTTAGCAAAAAAAGGATTAGTTACGGCCAGAAGTACAGGTGGTCTTAAATAGAATGAATATTAATAGTGATCAACAAAATAATTATTTCTGAATTATCTTACGGTGCTTGTGTTTTAGTGGTATATTCTTTAAATTCAGAATCGTGAATCGTGAAGAATGGACGGTAATCTGAACAATAACGTAAAGGTGAAATAATTGAAACTAAACTTTGTACAATATCTGAACACACATCTGGTGTAGATGCCATGACAATGATTGGCTCACATGTAATCACTAGTTCCCAGATCAATTGAATATGAGAAATTATGGGAAGAAGACTATTGTAGATATTCATCTTATAAACAAATGGTATAGTGATATTAATTAATTTAGAAGTCTGTTTTTGATTTTCATCATTTTCCACTTTACTATCTAGTTTCTGAAATTTGTTCTGTATTGATATAGAATTGATTTCGTTTGTGGACGTTCCATTCGCTTGTTCACTTTTGCAATTTATTATTGTAGTTATATTTGTATCCAAAATTCGTAAACTTAACGGTTCATCTATGACTAGTTTGGGAAATCGATCGAAATCTCTGCAAGCTTGATCAAAAATATCTTCACCTTGATCAAAATATCGAGGTGCGATTATAGAAATAATCTCGTAAAAGAGGTTCACAAATGAGTATTTAGTTAAAATTACGAGTGATTTCTAAAAAAGAAAATAAATAAAAAATCATTCTCAGCGATTGAATTTGTAAAATTTAATTAATTTTTCTTTATTGTTTTATTCAATTTACCTGAAAATATCCCCTTCTCGCAGTCCTATCTTTGCATTGTCGAAAAAATACAAAACCATAAAGAAAATTTATGTCAATCTGTTTAAAAATTCTAATTATTTATTTCGCATGATTTTTTTGATGATATTAATAATGTTTGATAGACAAAAATGATTACTAACCGGGTAATTTTTAAGGAGATCTTTATTGACTTTTTTCTGGAAATTCATTTGTCTATTCCTACAAAGCCTTGTACGAAAATGAAATTTAGTATCTCCCATACAACCGCTATTCGAATCTTTGCATCAAAAATAAAATAAGATTGAAAAAATGAATAATTTTTTTTTAAAACTTGACTATGTTATGATTATTTACCTGGAAAACTAAGATAACAAATGTTTGTTTCTTCTCTAGGTGAGAATTTAACATTTGAGGGATAGATTTTCTGAAAATGAAACAGAATATTAATTTATTTCACAATAGATTCGAAAATAAAAAATAAAATTATAAAAATAAATTTGTTAGTATAAATGAGCACTCAAAAAATTTTACCTCAATTCTTTGTCCAATTTCTATGTCGAATGTAACAAGACATATTGAATGAATCCATTCAGAAAATCGATCTTCAGGTAGTGTGTTTTTTTTATTAATTGTTTTCACACAATCATCTTGAATTCGATGCTTTTCAATCTCTTTAAGATCTTGATCAAGTTTCCTATTCAGCCTTTCTAAATGTTTATTACTATCATACAATTGATCATCCATAACTTTGACATCTAATTTTATCTTAATTCATAATTTAAACATTCTTCTTTTCCTACAACTTATTTGAACTTATAATTTCAAAATAAAAAAAAAGATAGTGCGTTGAATTTTAATGAAATATAAATTTGTCAAAACATTTTAATTCGAACTTTATTTAATCATCAATGTATTTTACTATTACAAGATAAATATTCATCGATTTGAAATTTCATTCATTTTAATAGTTCTGTTCACTGTTTGATATCTGGAAAAGAAGATATAAACGATGAATAAGATGATTTGATAAATAAAAAAAATTCATGAATACACAATTCCAGTAGATGTCTGATTTTTATGGTTTGTTTTAAAAAATTTTCGGTCCAAGTCAAAACAAAAAAAGATAAAGTGAATTATCAATTAGGTGATGGATTTGACGATGAAGAATTTTTAAAATCATATCACCAGAAAACTTGTTGATTTTGTAGAAATTTAAAAAAAAAAAAAAAAGAGAAAATTAATCTCCTGATACATTCGACTGAAAAATAAAAAAAAAATGAAATTTTTAAATTCAATTTTTTAGACTAAATAATTAAAAGACCAATTAGGATTAAAAAAATGGATATTAATAAGTTTTTTTTTTTTCTCTCAGCAAATATTTGAAGATAAATTTAAATTTTTGCAGTCAAAATAAACAAAAAAAAAAAAAGTTTTAACATCTAGAAAATTAAATTAAAGCAAACACGAATCTTATTCAGAATCGCTTAATTGAATTCGAAATTATATGATGCGAGAAATATTTAAAGAAATGGGTCAACACACATTCGACTATCTAATAGGTAGGTATTTTTTTGGGAAAAAATCTTTCTGTATTTTTATTTATAAATGAAAAGAGAACAGGTTTTCATAAATGCAAAAACTGCTTTTAACTGCCAAAATATAAAGAAATAAATCTTCAAAGCAAACTGTCATACTTGGTATCGTTTAATAAAATGGTCAAAACTAACCAATTTAATATTAATGTGTGTTGCCCATCTGATTATGCTATAACTTTGTGTTGATTTTGTCATTGATTATTCACTAAAATATTTATAACGATAATTACAAATAATTAAAGTATTTGTTTCATCTCTTCATCATATTAATACATTAGCATTTAGTGATCATAAAGATCAATGAATAACGTGATTAGAGTTGATTTGAAATTTTGATCACAACGTGGAAACATTATTTCTGTCATATATATTTGCCAATTTAGTTTGAATTCTGGATTAAGAAGCATGAAAATTCAATTCATTTCTTCTGTTTGAAAACATCATTTAATTTGACACAAAAAATTAATTAATTTTATGAAATTGAATGAAATAATTTTTTTAGAGATGAAATTTGTCGATGGATGTTTCTCGAAATTTTTAGACAATAAATTTGGAAAACATATTACTAATTTCAATATTTATTAGTTGTGCAAGTGATAGAAAGAATATTGTTTTAGAATTTTTCACTAACTTTTTAATCTCAAACCCAAAAAAATATTACGATAAATTTTGACTAAATTTGTGAATTCTTATTGCTTTGAGATTATAAAACTAAATTTAATTTCAAAAAAAAATTCCACCATCAATTAATCATTTTTATAGATTCGAATTCAATTAATGTTGGATTCAAAATCGAAATCTTGCAATAAATAATGTGAAAAAAAAAATTAAAATCATACAAGAAAATTCAAATAAGTAGAAAAATGGTTGGAACTTGGGTAAAAACACATACTTTTCAAATGATGCAATAATTTCTTTTTATTTTAACATAAATAATAAAAATCAGATCAATAAATTAAAAAATTGATAAAAAAAAGACGATAATCAGCCATAATAGCGAAATAATTATTATGAACACAATTATTCATAAAAGTAACGAAGACAAATCGGTTTGAGTGAGAATCAAGAAATAATCTGAAGTATTATTTGTCAACAAAAGAATGCAAACAGCCTCACAGTAGAATAACAGCAGGGATCGTATAGTCAAAAATTCCGATACTTTTTGCAGTTCTAGATTTTAAAAATCTAACCAAAAATTTATTCGATTTCGTTTCAGAATATTCGATGTTGAAAAATATTATTTCTTTTATAATTTCTCAAAAAAATTACCAATAGAAAAATTAAAAAAAAAATTTTGCTCAATAATGTAAATAGTTAATTACCTGATAAATAATTTCTCGTATTAATAGTTGATGCGAACCATCTAAAACTAATTAATTGAGATATAAAATTGACACAACCTTAATTCTCTCAAAAAACTTGAGAATATATTTGTGCTGATAAAAAATAATTAAGTTTATTTTGCTTAAATTATAATAAAAACTAGATATAAAATATTGAATTGAAAAATTTTTAATATAATCAATGTTTCAAAAGTTAAAAAATAAATTTGATTCGTAGAGATTGTTTATTTAATAAAATAGCTAAAAAAAAATGCATGTTATTTAAAAAAAAGAAAAAAATTTATAAGTATTAATGAATTTAATTTACCTTTTTAATATTAAGAAAGATTGTAATCTAGAGATTTGTGTGCAAACATATCCATGGTAAGACATTTTCTCGAACAAAGATTTAGAATCTGAATGGCAAAGTAATCAGAATCGTATTGTATAATTAGAAAAATTTATTGCAATAATTCTTTCAAAACTTCATTTCAGACAGCGAACTCAATATTTTCATGATAAAAGAGGCAACGAATTTAAATTTAGCTTAGGTAAGCACAATTTATAATCAAGAAATCTTCTCGTATTATTATAAGAGAATCAAGTGTTTGACTATCATTATACAGGTTTCTCAAAAAATAAAAATATTTTTAATCTTATGAAAACAAAATTTCAAAATTTTACTTTACCTGTGTTAGGCCTTTTGACTGATCATAAAATGTACACATGAATAAACTTTTTTTTTCATTTTATTTATTCATTATTTATTTATTTATTTTTTATTTATTTATTTATTATACAATAATTTATCACCTGTTTTTATAAGTAAAAGAAGGGCATCAAAAACGATTAGCTCAATAACTCTTACATAACACTTACCTGATTATATATATGTTTAGAAAAAATCTGAAAAGAAATAAGTTACACATTGATGCAAAGAACTTGATGGCACGATTTACTTAGATCATAATAAAACAAAATCATGTTGTTGGAAAAATGAACAGACACTTAAGGTATGTCACACATGATGAGATAAATAAGTACGTCATCATAACCAAGCACTTAGAGTACATCTAGATATTAGTTAGGTCCAACGATGATTCGAAATCGATGAACTCGGTTGGACTCATTAAACTTCTGAAGATGCGATTGAAGATAGATGAAATCTTTGGCGATGAAATCCAGAATATCTGAAAATAGCACTCAAAACGGCTAAGTATTCCAAATTACGTAAATTTGAAAATACATTATTCTGCATCAACATTATGATGGAAAATTAGAGATCAGAATGGCCTAAAGAACAAATACACAACACAGTATTTTGCAATAGTTGAACATATTGTGTGTTGCACCGAAAAAACAAAAGTGAAATTTCGAGAAATGTGCTCATTCACGAAAAAAAGTGATTTTCATTTGACTAGAACTTGAACTAAATTTTCGATTTCAGAATTTATTGACAATGATAAATAGAACTTATTCACTAGAAGCACAATTCACTAAACACATTGCACTTTAATAGGAAAACATTGTTTCCGGTTATTGACCTAGGGCAGCTCTAAATTGAATTTTGTTAGAAACAAGAACTTACAACAAATTCTAAACATAATTCAGAAGTTGATTTGAACTTCTAATCACATGTTTTAGAACACAAGGTGTTAAAACACAGCACACGTTTTGCTCTCACCTAAACTAATTAGCTCGTGGATTTTATCAGTGAAACTGCACATTTTTTGAGAGCAAAAGTGAAGTTCACCATTTCATCACTTACACTCATCAATCAAGTGATGAATTAAATGCGAGATCACAGTGGAAGTAATTTTTAAAAATAAAACTGCTTTGAGATGATTTTAAAAATTGACTTGTTATGACTTATTAGCTACATTGGCTAGCAAATAATAAAACGACTAAACTAAAAAAAAGAAAAAAAAAATTATAAAAAGATGAACACATTCACTTGGAACTTATAATGATTCGGGTAAATGAACAAAATAATAATTAAAACATTATATAAATGTACACTGCACAACTTCGCTATTTAAATTCAATTTAACACCTACACATTTTATTCTTGTATTAAATGCATATATTTATTTATATATGAATATATTTATATATATTTATATAAACATATTATGGTTCAATAACTTCCGAAAATCTGAAAATTTCGAGAACAAACAAAACTAGATGGCTCAAATGTCACTTTGGAGACCACTCATACGTGATCTTAAGGAATACATTTTATCGAAACATTTGAAATATTGATTAGAACTATACGTTAGATTATAAAAACGTTTCAAAATAAAAATGCTTATCATATTTTAGTGATACGAAAAATAACCAAATAAAATTTGCGAACAGAATTGAAAACTTTTAAAGCGGAACTATCATCATATACTTCTTTCAATGAAAAATAGAGCACGCACGAACGAAATTGAAAAAGAAGACTCTAATTTTGATTCAATTTTGTATATTTTTTTTATTTTTACTTTCTTTTTTTTTTTTTGAAAATTTAAAATCAAATAAATTAAGATTCACATTAGAACATCGATTAATCAAACTTTTGTATAAATCAAGAATAGGAGTAAGAGACGCCTCTGGTATGTTAACTATGTGTTGTTTCAATTTTAGGTGCGGTCGAATAGAAAATAATTTTTTAAATGGATGCTCGATTCATTTGAAACAAGTTTTAGCATCTTTTAAGCAGGAAAATACATATAATATGGGAATAATAATATAATATACACTTGCACTAGAACACTAAAGAGTGCGTTGTGAATTAAATTACAAAATTAAATCGGTTCAAATCACTTCTTTGAAACTAATTTAGAAATTTTTTTTTTTCAAATTGTGAAGTATTCTTTTAATTCATTAGAATTTTCGATAGAAGTTGTTGCTTAAAGATAATTTTATAATTTGTAGTAAAATTATTAATCACTTATAATAGGTTAAAATTTAGCATCTTTGCACTTTCAGTTACTAAAAACAATACCAAAAGTATTTAACACGTACACACATCGTTTCACTATTTGACACTGACACTTAGTTAAGGTATACATTACTTTGTTAAATGCCATTAAATTGAAACAAGTTGATGCACACATTCACTTAACACAAACACTAAAATCACCTGTTGAGTCACCGTTTTGCAAGAAATAAAGGTATGTTCACAATGATTTGTGGTAAAGATGGAAAAAGAGTTTTTGTTGGTAAAATTGAAATATTTAAATAATTTAGCAAATAAAATAAGGAAAAAATAAAAGTTTCCTCAAAATAAAAAACTTAGACAAAGGTAGAGATTGTTTGACGGCTAATATAATTCATTAGCGGTCAATTTTGAAAAAAAAAATGGTCATCATCTGTACAAAAATGGGAAAAATCACTATTTTGAATGTGTGAAGTATTATTGTTGATGCTGTCGACCAAGTGGGAGTAAATTATCAACCTTTGACGACAATTATAACTAAATACTCTTCCTTCGTATCTTTCGATGAGTCAGTTATTAGATTTGGAGCCACTTTCTTCAGAAGATCAGTTGCATAAGCGCAAGGTGGAAATACATAGAGTACACCTTGCACATCCATTTTACCATCTTTTGTCGTGTTTAAGCTCACTACACCAGCTGCTTCTTTCTGCTTTAAATATGAAACTAAATTACGTAATGGCCTTGTTTGTACAGCTGACCCATCTTCTCCACCGGTAGTTGTAAATTGCATTGAATTTGAACCAGCCGTTGTTAAAAGCATACAATGACCAAATGTGCCAGCAGTAGACATCCGTCTGCTAACATCTTCCAGTCGAACGGGATCTAATCTTAAACGTTGCGTTATGCGAAGTACAGGTATGTCATTTGTCTGATCTTTCATAAGTTGATCAATTAAGGATACATCACCGTTACATAAAAACATTCTAGATGGAAAAACCATGCTCTTTAAAATAAGTCCTCCGTTCCATGCTACTGGACAACATTTTATAAGTTCTGGTATGGTGCTTACGTTCTCTGAAATCACAAGTGTGCTACGTTGATCGCCAAAACTTACCACATCACTATCTACATCTTCAATAGTTTGTCGTGTTTTCTTTGTTAAACTTGTTAAATCGTTGGCGTCGGATGTACGAGGACGTTTAGCACGTGGACTTGTCGCATTAGCAATTTGATTGTTCGTCGATATTTCGTCGCTATCTTCTGGCCATTCTTCATTTGTATTTGAATAAACACCACTATCTGGTTGATTATTACTGCTATTATTGTTAAACCGTTGATTAAAACTTGCCGTTGACGATGAATCACCATTTTTAGGTACAGTTGAATTATTTGGGTCTAATGGCGTGTTGCCAGCTTCAACACCTGGTTGAAAAGCATTTGGATCAGATGGTCTGCTACTAGCTGTATAATTATAGGGTTCGGGATCAGCGAAATCTACTCGTAAACGATTTTCTGGTCCGCCAAGTGGGAAGCCTCTCATATCTTGGCATGCCGCTTGAGCGGCATCGATACTATCATATTGAATGTATGCATGATTATCACCCTTTACAAAGTCGATCTTTCTAATTGCTCCGAATCTATCAAATTCACGTTCTAAATGAGATAAAGAAGTCCATGAACCAAGACCGCCTACCCAGATACGTGTGGTAGGTGTACATTTGCCATAACCAATTTTACATTGAAATTTACCAATATATTGACCAGACATATCAACCTTACAGCGATGTGCCATGTCCAAATTTAAAAACTTTATAAATGCATACGCGTTACCTTGACCCTTTTTATTGTTGATTTGTAAGTGAACAAAGAAAAAAAATTAGTCATTTAATCAATATAGAAACTAAATAATTAATAAATAATCTATTTAGAATATAAATAAAAATAAATAAATATATAAATATAACAGAGACTAACAGGTTGTGGCCGCTTCACATCAATGTCTTCAACAGAACCATATTTTTCAAAGATTCGCTTGAGGTCTTGATCTGAAATGGTCGGTTCAAGGTTACCAACAAATAATGTACGTGTTGCTTTATCATCATCTTCTGGAGGTATGTGATGCAAATAATTTGGAAATTTATCTTTTTTGGATTCACGTTGCTGTGGTCGCATATGATGGCTTGGATGTTGATTAGTTGGTGGATTACCATGATGGTTAGGATTGTGGTGATGAGTTGGATTTGAATGATGATTATTGTTGTTATTGTGATAATCATTACGCATATGATTGTTATTCTGATGCATATTGTGATTCATACGCGGATTGTGTTGCGGTCCTAAATTGTTATAATTTGAATGATGATCAGGTTGGTGGTGATTATTCATCGGATTGTAATTACGTTGATAATTTAGATTTTGATTATGATGATGAGGTTTCATCATTGATGGATTTGATTGATGTGGCATATTCGGTGGTCGTCGATTCTGTTGATGGGGTGGTGGTGAATTATTCATCATCGGTCCACTTGAACGTAAATTGCTTGTTCGTTGATTTGTTGGTGGTTGTAGGGGCGGTGGACCGTAATCTGGTGTCATACTACGACGTCTTGATGATTGACTTGATGGTAAAGTACGTTGATCATAAATCGGCTCAATTTCAAGCACTTTTTCAAACAATATTAATCTTGACTTAGCATGTCTTGCTTCACGCGCCTCTTCGTACGATCGGAAATAAATATAGGCAAAACGTTCATTGCCATCATGACATACCTTGACAAGCACATCACCAAATCTGGAGAATTCTCGATGCAAATTGTCTCGAATTGCATTATCGTTGATTTTGTTGTTTAGATTTGCTATTAATTTATTTGTAGGGTGTGAAAAAAAAAGAAAAAAAAAAAACAAAAATTAATAGAGTATAAATTACTAAATCGACTATTTGTAAATTTTCACATCTTTCAAAATAAATGAAATTTCAACAGCTGAAAATTAAAAGAAATATTTTCAAATAATCTAAAACATACTTAAAAAATAGAAATTTGAAACTTACCAACACAAAGTATTTTATAAGCAGCATGTGCCTCTCGCTCTGGTTTGGGCCTTGGTGGATAGTTATCATATAAGTCATTGTTTCGTTGCATTGGTGGACCTCGGTTGCTTATCATTGGAGATTTAATACGTCTACTGTTTCGATGCTCTAGTTCAGGATCGATTTCGTATCTTTTAATCATTTGGACGACAATTCACGAAGGAGAATAACTCACAATTGTTTCAAAAGAGAAATTTTTGGCGAATTTAGGTGACGCTCTAATAGTGAAGATACGCAAATTAAAATTAGTTTTAAAAATAAAGAGCGAAAAATAATTAGACCAAATTTAAAAATAAAAAATTCTTAATATATTCACACTAGAGAAAAAAAAATTGATCTACAATTCATTTAATCATTTCAACGAGTCGATTTAAATTCGTTTCAAAATGGAAAACAAGAAAATGCCGGAATGCTTTTGTTCTTCAGCAAAAAAGTCCCCATTGCAGTGAAGCAAATGGAAGGATAAAAACAGCTATATAGCTGTACTATTTAACAATCAGTGCCACCTTTGTTAAGTGAACCTAAAAATTGGCGCTTTTTTGAAATATTCATCTGCTAACTTTTTTTTTAAAATTCGAAATTATTACATAAAAAAAAAACTTGCTACTTGAAGTTTTTTAGTCCGTTATCTAAATGATATTTTTATATTTGTTAAGTTTTTAAATTTTATCACACTATACACATGATTTATTTACAATTAGAAAATCAAATTTAATTGCAATCTGTCGCATATATCTTTAAAATAAAGCACAAACTGATGTCATTCTATAATTAAAATTTTTTTTTCAAAAAAGAAAAACGAAATTATACAAATCTGTTAATTATAATAATGAGTAATTTTGAATGAATAAAATTGATTCAAATTATGGCTAAATTCTTAATCAAAGAGTAAATTACTATTTTGAGTAAATTATAAGTAATTTTTAAAATTTATTGAAAGTCTAGAAAAAAATTCTGTTCACATTTTAATGGCTTCCATCAAATTTTTAAAAGAAAAAATATAAAAAAGAAAATAGTTAATAGAAAAAAAAAATATACATCAATCAATGAAAGAAAATTATTAAACATTGAATGAAAAATTGTTATTTAAACAAGACTTTTCAGAAATTATAGAAATTATTAATAAATCTTTAGAAAAATAAGTGAAATATTTTCGTACTATCTTAAATGAAATTACTGTTAAAATCGAATCTCTTTTAGTGATAAATGAAAAAAAAAACAAATTTTAAATTTCTTTCTTACTTTAAATTATAAATTTAATTTTAATCTTTATTCTTTTAGCACCTAGAATGTTAATATATAATTATCATTGATTAAAATAATTTTTCTTTTATAATTTTTATTATTTACTCTATTTAGTTGCTTCATTAATACTTTTCCCCCGCTCGGAGATAGCCTTTTCCTTACCATAAATATTATTCTTGTGAAAAAAATCGATAATTTTTTCATTGATAATTTTTCAATTATATGAAATTTAATATTAACTAAAAATATGAAAGCGAGTTTCGTTTCAAAAAAAATTTATCCTTCTAGTTCACTACCCTCATTATTTATTTTACCGGTCAAAGTTGATCATTTTTTTTGTAAATCTAAAAAAGTTTGAATTTATCTTTAATAATTTGAGGTGATTTATATGTTTGATCATTGAATGTTCTTAAAAAATTATATTAGTAAATTCATATTATTTAATTTGCTAATATAATTTTTGTGTTCCTTGTTCGATTTTTTGTTTAATTAAGTGAAATGATTTTTTAAATTATAAAGAGAATAATTATTTGTAATAAATAGATCAGTTTATCCAATCGCTTTTTAACTAGTACTTTATTCACTGAAAATGACTTAATAAGTCTATTAAATTTTTTTTGAAATAGAATCGAAAAAAAAATTTAATAGTGAAATTTATCTTAATTTAAAGATTTTTAATTTTTTATTTTCAATTCAAAATGAAATTAGCATCATGTTCACTTCTAAAAAGCAGTCGAAAAGAAATTTTAATCAATGTAATTATGAAAAGTTAATTACTGTTATTCTATATTTTATTCAATTTAAATTAAATAGCTACCAAGTATTTTCAATTATGTTTATCAATGTTTGTATTTGCAAATTAAAATTTGATTTTCTTTCTATAAATTATTTATTTGAAGGCTGAATATTATAAAAAACACATTGATGATATGCAGA
The DNA here is from genome assembly GCA_023170135.1 of Acarapis woodi. Taxonomy (NCBI): domain Eukaryota; kingdom Metazoa; phylum Arthropoda; class Arachnida; order Trombidiformes; family Tarsonemidae; genus Acarapis; species Acarapis woodi. Next base: position 834 of record BLXL01005180.1, on the reverse strand, counting down.
TTAATGGAAGGACCTTAGTCGAAAGTTTATTAGAATAAGTTTTTCTTTTGTCTTATTGAATCCCCATTTTTTGAGATTTTCACATTTGAGTTTTTTATTTTGTAGTCATCAAATGTATTTTTCTAAAATTTTAGCGAATTTAATCAAAATAATTGTTGTAAGATGCATGTGATGAGGTTTTTTTTTGTTTTCTTTTATTTTTTCTATCTATCGGTTTTTTGTTTGTTTGTAAAACAGACATATTTTAAACTTCTCTATATCTTTGAAATAAGTGTTTTTGACATAATATAATTTCCTGAAATTTCTTTAGAACTTGCAGTGGTTTGAAAATAAAAAGATTAATTTATTTAAAAAATGGTAAACATAAAATCATTTATTTTTTTATTTCATTTGCAAATTCTAATAAATTTTTTAAATATTTTTAAAAATAATTTTCGTTTTAAAATTTGTTCGGCTAAAAATATTAAGATGCAATTATTATAAATTAAATGTTTTTTAATCTATAAGTTTCCGATCAAAATCTGAACAATAATTATTGCTAAATGAAATTGTCAATGTAGTTTAAAATGGCCGAATATGGCCTTTTGAATTTTTTGCATTAAAAATTTTTGTTAATTTTTTGAGTATTTTCGGCATTATTAAAGTAAAAGACAAATTCAAATCTATAAATTATACGCTATAAATGACTTTAAAACTTATTGATCAGCATATATACTTTCACTGCAATGAAGGGAGGAAATTTTTTTCTCCCATAATTTAAAATTAAAATATTAAAATTTTTGAAAAGCATTTTAATACTGTTTGATGAAAAGTTTGACAAAAAAAAATTTGAAA